>PVIU01019404.1:0-36467 GCA_004026605.1 Ondatra zibethicus
GGGGTACAAGGTCGTGTGGACAAAGAGGCCTGCTGCAGCAGGCTCACTCTGCACCTCAGATCTCAGCACAGGAAGAGAGAGTCCTGGTGTTCTAAGGTCCCACAGAGGAAAGGGCAAACTTGCGTGGGGGGGGTGTTTGCAATGTCGTGTGGAACAAAGAGGCCAGCTGCAGCAGGCTCACTGGGTGCACTTCCCGCCAGTCAAGCACAACCTTACCAGTCTGCACCCCTGATCTCAGCACAGGAAGAGAGAGTCGATTTTTTTTTTTTTGGCATAGAGCAGACAGGTCCACAGGTTGGCCAGCCCTGATCATCAACACCCTGCTCCACCAGCCCGGGAATACCTAGTCCCAATGACCAGGCACCGGAGAACTGACCTGCCCCTCATAGCAGAGGAGGCCCCTGCACATGGGAAAGTTGGCTTCACCCCTCACCAGGGGCATGGGAAAGCTGGCTCCACTTCTTGACTGAGTGTCATGCTCCCAGTGGCCCAAATGGACCAACTCAGCTACTACCCAGGCACACACAAAGGACTTTGAGTTGGCCCACCTCAACACCTACCCCATCTGTGACCTGCCAGAGTGCTTGAAAGGAGTGGTTCTGCTGAACCATAGCCACAGGATCTCCATGACTCAGGGCAACAGCAGGATATCCGACAGGAATTTGGGTGAGGGTCCAGTATTAATGGTGTACCAGAAGCCAGAGACCTTGAACCTGACCAACAACTCATTTTACAGTGAACATTTTCAAATAAAGCTGTTTCAACAAAGGAGTTTGCTCCCAATACCACTAAGACAGATGAAAAGGTGATGGAGAGGCAGGAGAGACAGGAGGGAAGTGGGTTTTTTTTCTTATTCTTTTGTTTGTGTTTTTTTTTTTACTTAGTTTTTTTATTTTTATTTCTTTTCAGTTGTCTTTGGGGGGAACACTATAAAGGTGAAAAGCAGATATGGATGGAATGAAAAATGAGCAGGATTGGCGGCATGATTTGAAATTCCCAAAGAATCAAAAGTAAATTATGCTGATAAAATATAAATTAAAAAAGCTCAACACACCTTCTGGTAAAATCTTTTAATAAGCTAAGTATGGGAAGAATGTCTTTATACACACATACACACATAAACACACATACACACATATAACACATACACACATATGAAAGGAGACTCACACTACAGCACAGCTAAAAGCACAGTTGTGAGACGTTGGACTCAGGAAGGTATCTGCTTTGACAACTTGTACTAAATATAGCACTGGAGGTCCTAGCTAAAATAATTGACAAGAAAAGGAAATAAAACTCATCTAGACTGAAATGGAAGGCTTAGGAGTCTGTACTTGTACATGACATAATAGTAAACTTAGAAAACCCTGGAGAGTCTATCTAAATGAGGTTAAGAGTAGTGAACTGAGTAAAAACTTGTAGGGAAAAAAAATCAGCAAACATAGCACGTCATGGCAGAGCATACCTTTAATCCCAGCACTCAGGAGGCAGAGGCAGGTGGCTCTCTACGAGTACCAGGCCAGCATGGTCTACAAAAAGATTTCCTGGACAGCCAGAGAAACCCTAACTTACAAAACCAAAAAAAAAAAAAAGAAAAAAATTAAAATAACAGTTGTATTTACATACACAAGCAACATATCATCTGAAAATTAAATGAGAACTATTTTATTGTTAGTAACACCAAAAAAATTTAAATACTTACAAATAAATTCAACTAAAATGCAAAAAGATCTGAGTATGGAAAAGAAAGCAAAGAAGACTCAACTAATTGGGGACTTGCCCAGTATTCACTGATTGGAGGAAATACTGCAACAGTAAAAACTCTAAGGAAAAATTTTGAAATTTATCTTTGTAGTGACAGTTGAAACTGTGGTCGTTTGATGTAATTGACTCCCTAATTCCATATTTCATTATCACAGAATCTCATAGGGAGTGGCACTATTAGGAGGTGTGGCCTTGTCACCTTGAAGGCAAGCTTTGAGGTGTCCTACACTCAGGATTCCTCCCAGTGTGTCAGTGGACCGCCTGTTGCCTGTAAGATGTAGCCAGCACCATTCCCAGCATGCATGCTGCCATGTTTCTGGGCGTGAGAGACTGAACCTCTCAACTTTAAGAGAGCCACCACAGTTAAAGTTTTCCTTTATGAGTTGCCTTGGTCATGCTGTTTCTTCACAGCAATAGTAAATCCTAAGAAGAAACTTAATACAAGCGACTGGTGGTGGTGGTGGGTCTGTGAGCATCTACTCTGAGGTAGAGAGTGCGAGTGCAAGTGGGAAAGAGGAACAAAAGAGAAAAATGGGGGGGGGAGTGAGAAGAGACTTGAATTTTTTTCTCCTTTTGCGAGCCGGAAAGGGTGTGGAGGGCCTCGAGGAAGGGAGCCAGCCTAGGTCCTCCCTGGCAAGCCATCAGCAAGACGCCTATGGGCCCGCGGCCCCGCCCCCCCCCAACTTGTCACTTTGGTCGCTTTTTGGACACCAGTCGCAGAGTTGCGTCGGTGGGGGGAGCACGGCGCCGGGAGTGGGGGACGAACGGAGCTGAGCCGCAGCCTCCCCGAGGGGCGCCAAGCGCCCTCGACCCAAGGCAGGGGACGCCGGCTTCCGGAGGGAACCGGGGAGACGATCCCCGTGGCGACTTGGTGCGGTGGCGGCGGGAGGACGCGAGTCCTGGGGCACCATTCGCCCGCGTGGCCTTTGTGCCAGGCGCGCACGGGGGTTGGCGAGTGAGCGAGCGCGGGAAGTTCAAGTGCGGGAGACCGAGGCCGTGGGGAAAGAGGCCGGGCCACTTTGCGGAGAACCGACCGGTTGAATGCGGCAGAGGCGCGTCTGGCTGGCGCGGGTGTGTGTGTGTCAGTGTGTATGTGTGTCGGTGTGTATGTGTGTCGGTGTGTGTGTGTGTGTGTCGGTGTGTGTGTGTGTGTCGGTGTGTGTGTGTGTGGGGTGTGTGTCGGGGTGTGTGTCGGGGTGTGTGTGTGTGTCCGGGTGTGTGTGTCGGTGTGTGTGTGTCGGTGTGTGTGTGTCGGTGTGTGTGTGTGTGTGTGTGTCGGTGTGTGTGTGTGTGGTGTGTGTCGGGGTGTGTGTCGGTGTGCGAGTGTGTGAGAGGCCTCCGCGACTCGCACCTCGCACACGAACCCTCACACGCACGCACACCCAGGCCACGGCAGGACCGGCGGCCGGGAGTCGGCTTGTGCTCTCCCCGCCGGCCACCTCCTGCGCCTGCGGCCTCAGACTGTGGGAGAATTTTCTAGAGATCGCCTCCAATTTCCGCCTTTTGGAGAAAGTTGCTCAGAAGAAAAAAAGAAGAAGAAAGGAAAAGAAAGAAAGCATCTTGTGGATCTTTTTTTTTTCCTGCCCAAGGCAGGAAAGAGCTTTTTAAGGGAGCGCGGGCCTGGCTTTGGCGTCCCCGCGGGGAGGAGGCCGCAGCCCGGGCGGAGCGTCCGCGCTGTCGCCGCCGCGTTCTTTTTGCTGCTGCGTGGGTGGCGCGGGCGAGTGGGAGGGGCGCGCGGCGGCGGCTGGGGACCGCGGTGCCTGCAACTTGTTAAAGGTCGCCCGCGGTGGCCAATGCGGGCGAGTCGGGTCCGCCTCTCGCTGCGTGCCTGTGCCCGTCCGTCCGCCCTTCTGCGCTCAGGGGCTGCTGTCTGGTGCCGGCTTGAGTCCTGGGTCGGACCGGGCGGCGGTGGTGATGCCGGCGGAGGAAGGAGAGGCCGGAGCGGGAGCCCAGGCATCCGCGCGCTCCGCCAGCCTTCTACCGGAGGAGGAGGTAAACTTGAGAGCCGCGCACTGGCGGAGAGAAAACTTTAATCGCATCCTGGGGTGGAAAACAAAACAAAATAAAAACAAAAAATACAAAACAAAACAACAACAACAAAGATTAAAAAAAAAAAAAGAACGGGAGGGGGTTCTGGACCCCGCGATAGCGGCCCACCGCTCCACCCTGAGAAAAAGTTGACCTGTCCAGCGGCTTCCTCTGCGCCCGGCCCGCGCGAGAAAAGGTGTCTGTCTGTCCCTTCTGTCCGTCCGCGCTCCGTGATAGCCAGGGTGGGAGATGGAGCTGCATTGCGGGGTCGCATCAGGGCTCTTGCCCTACCCTTCCACAGGGAACACAAAAGTAAACGTCACTTCGATTTCCCTTTTCTGTTCTGCAGCCAACACCCAGCTTTCTTTTCCTCCTCTCTCCCCGCCGAATTTTCTTTCTTTCTTTTCTTTGGGTGAGTAGGGGGTCGAAAAACGGGTCCTTACGCAGCTTCCTTGGGCGCCATTTGCAAGGCCCTTCCCTTCCCTTCTGCATCCCTTTGCCTGCTCCTTTGCCACCTCGGGGCCACCGCCAGAAATATACATTTGAGATCACCCAAAGTGGCCAGGAACAAAACTATATTTTTAAAAATTGTTCTAAGTTAAGGGAAACTGAGACAAGAAATAAAAACCAAAACACCCATGTGTGTGAGAGAGAGAAAGGGGGAGGGAGGGAGGAAGGGAGGGAGAGAGGGAGAGAGAGAGGGAGAGAGAGAGAGAGAGAGAGAGAAAGAGAGAGAGAGAGAGATTCTTATTTCAGTTTTCATAGATTTTGGCTCGGTTGTGATGTCTTTATTGGTGTGGGGAGCCCTGGATGGGATTTTGCCCTGCAAAACTGGCCAAGGGGGACCTCTAGTGGTTAAAGGCATCTTAAGTTCGCCAGGCAGAGAGCAAAGTTTGGTTCTTACTTGTAGCTACCTAGTCCCTTTAGACTTGGAAGTAATTGGAGGACCCCAGTTAACAGCTCTATGTGGGTGCTGATCAGAAATTGAGAGTGCTGTGAACCAGAGAACAATGAAGTGGGAGTTTTCGGGCCCTGTGATTTCCACTCTTTCTTGCTTACATTAAAAAATAAATCCTTTTATTCTGAGGTTTGAGACTGGCATACCTCAGAAAAGGAAATTTGTTTTATAATTTCCATCGTCTGTATCTTTCGCCGTTTACTCCCCTCTAAGGAGTCATAGAAAGTAGCTTAATTTGGAACGTTAAGGAAAAATTAAACAAAACATTTGCTTAAAATTTCGTAAAAAGTGAAAAAAATTAAATTTGCTTTTTCTCTGAGCCGATCATTTTGTTCTCTGATCCATGTAATTTCAGGCGAACAATATTCACTAACCTAAATATATATTCATAAAATAAATATTCTCGTGAGTAAAAAGTTATTTCGGGGATGCTTTGTAAATGAGTTACTTACCTATTTCCCAGTGTGTATACTGTTAAAGAATCTTGAATTTTAAAGGTGAAAACCAGAGAAATAAAGGTTGTGATAAACCACTCATGTAACTGCCACCTGTCTGTCATACACGATGAGAGAGACAGGGTCACCTATGTAGCCCAGGCTGGTGTTGAACTTACATCTTTCTGCCTCAGCATCCCTAGTGCTTGGGTAACAGTACTCTTATTTACAGTGAGGAAGTTTATTTGTGAACTTAGAATATGGGGATGATGTGAATGATTAAAATTAATTTTGCATCATGTGGAACTGGTTGACTTTATTCTAATACACAGAGCGAGGACGTGTGGAATGATGCATGTTGAGTTTGAATTTAGATTACAAATGTGAAGGCTTAAGGAGAGGGCTGTGATTTTTTTCTTCCTTCCTATTCCTCTTTTAAAATAAATGCTAGATCCTTAGAAGAATCTTGGAGTGCACAGCAGTTGTGAAGGCCACCAGATGGTTCTGCCTTTCATCACCACCTCGAGGTAAGAGTCACTTGTTGTGATCAATTGTTTTCTTATATACTAGGAATGCTGAACACTGACTGCATTTGGAAATCAAGGAGAGTGTGTCTCAGGGTTAGTAGGAAACATAAAAAACATTAAGTGTGTGGGAACTGCTTTGAAAGTATAAACAAGTAGACACCAGGTGTGCTTGAAAATTGAGGAAAAATGAGATTGTGCTAGGGTGTGTGTGTGTGTGCTAAGATGTGTGTGTGTGTGCTAGGTGTGTGTGTGTGCTAGGGTGTGTGCATGATTTTGCTGTGGGTGCATGGGAAGGCCAGAGATAAGCTGGTGTTGTTACTTACCTTCCTGTATTGCTCTTCATTTTCTTCTTCATCATCTCCCCCCACCCCAACCTGATTGTTTCTCTTTAAATCTGGCTCCCTAATTGCTAGATTGGCTGGCCAATGAGCTGCAGGCCTCTTTAAGTACCACCCTCCCTTAAGTGCTCAAGTTATGGATGAGGGTGTTTTTATGGGAGTGCTCAGCATCTGAACTCAAGTCTTCCTCTTTATGCTTTTGTGGCTGTCACTTTAGTGAGCTCTCTCCCCAACCCCTTATTACTGGATTCTTTTCTGTTTTGCGGGGGTGGGTGGGAGGGTGTGTTTCGAGGCAGGGTTTCTTTGTGTAGCCCTGGCTGTCCTGGAACTTTCCCTGTAGACCAGGCTGACTTCTCACTCACAGAGATCCTCCTGCCTGGGCCTGAGTGCTGTGATTAAAGGCCTGTGCCACCAGGGTCTGGCTCCTATTTGATTCTAAGTTAGCATTTCAGCACCCCCTTTTCTACTGACAGCAATTTCTTTCTTTTGATTTGAAAAAGTGAGAAAACCAGAACAAAGCGGTTATGAATGGCAACCTTTATAAATATACAATGGTAGGGAAGAGCTGGGAACTTTAAATGCCTTTGGAGTCTGAGCTACAATTTTGTGCTAAAATTTATGGCAGTGTGGGGAGGGGAGTTAATTAATTAACCTGTAATGGACATTTAAGTGTCTCCTATGGATTAAAACCAAGAAGGCATTACTTACTTCTGCCAGATACCATGTCTTAGGGATATAGAATAGACTTGTGAGTTTTTGAAAACATTTCTATGGGGATATGTAGTTTTGTATATTTTTTGTCTAAGAAGATCTGTTTGCTCATCTTGGAGGGTTCTGGCTTAGCCCCAATAAATAATCCAGGACCTACCTTTAGGATCTGGGCCATTTGATGGGGGAAACCACAGCTGAGTTTGAATATCAAAATAGTACTTTCTGTTATTCATTCTGTTTCTACTCTTTAATCTTTCTTTCTCCTTTCCTCACAGGCTTTCCTGCCTCCTCTGTCTTGAGTACTAAAGAATTTACTAATTGGGCTGGAGAGGTGGCTCAGAGGTTAAGAGTCCTGGTTGCTCTTGCAAGGGTCCTGAGTCCAATTCCCAGCATCCACATGTCTCACATCTGTAGTGAGATCTGGCGCCATCTTCTGGTGTGTGAGCATACATGCATGCAGAGCACTGTACACACAATAAATCTTTAAAAATAATTTGCTAATTCTCATTTGGTAGAAGCAAGAGCAAATGAAAGTTAACTTTCCTTTCAAATTTTATTTATTTATTATTAGTATTCCTGTGTGTGTGTGTGTGTGTGTGTGTGTGTTTGTGTGCATATCATATTACATGTGTGGCAGTCAGAGGACAGCTTTGGGGTTACTTTGTCCTTTCCATCTTTATATGGGTTCTGGGTATTGAACTCAGGTTGTCAGGCCTGAGTAGTAGATGTCTTTATCCACTGAGCCATCTCACTTGCCCAAGCCTGATGTGGGAGACCCCTCTGTGTGCTGTGATTACTATTATTGAATAAAGAAACTGTCTTGGCCTGTTGATAGGAAAGAACTTAGGTAGGTGGGGAAGACAGAACTAAATGCTGGGAGAAAGAAGGTCAGACTCAGAGGGACACCTTGGAATCACCAGAGACAGAGGTTGGGAATTTTACTCAGCAAGCCACTGCCACATGGCAATACACAGATTAATAGAAATGGGTTAAATTAAGATGTAAGAGTTAGCCAATAAGATACTAGAGCTAATAGGCCAAGCAGTGATTTAATTAATACAGTTTCTGTGTGATTATTTCAGGTCAAAGCTAGGTGGGCAGCTGGGAACAAATAAACTCCCCCTCCTTGCAACACAAGCCTTCTTTTTACAAGCAGAGTTAATTATCTTTTGCAGGTCAGCTGTGGATTACAAGTGAAACTGAATAGGACCAGAATAAAAGTGATTGTAAACAGTGGTTTATTGTCTTTTTATGCTGTGGATTGACTTAATTAGTGCAATTAGTAGAATTCATAGACCTAGTCCTTGGGCATATGTGGGCGATCCTGCAGAGACAGTGGACAGGAACAGTCACCAGGCTGTGCAAACACGAGCACAATTCCAGGGAGAGGAGACCCAGCTTGCTGGAGTAGTCAGTGCAGCACCTGTGTGCTGAAATGAAGACAATGCTTATTAGTCTTCATCTGAGCAGCCACTGTGGCTATGAATCGCAAACTACAATGGGAATCAGAAAGCTGAACTCTGCAATCCAATATATCATCTTGTATGAGTTACTGGGCCTCCTTCAGCCTGGATTTCTCCTCTGGAAAATGGGGGTGTCAACATTGTCCTTCCTTCCTTCCCTTCCTTCCTTCCTTCCTTCCTTCCTTCCTTCCTTCCTTCCTTCCTTCCTTCCTTCCTTCCTTCCTTTTTTCTTTTCTGTAAAGGAAGGAAGTTTGAGACCTGTAATGAGGTGTCAAGGGTGTGGTGGTCATTTGACCCTGTCACTGTCAGCAGACTTTGTGCCCAACAAGAGTCAGACTGTTTAGTGCGGAGACAGTGATTCAGTCCCTGGCTTCATAGTACGATAACTTATATACCTATCAAAAGTTCCTAGCAGTGTGTTTCTTTTACTTCACTTTTGTTTCTTTCTTTCCTTTTTGTTTTTTGAGACAGAACCTTGGATTTGTAGTTTTGACACTCACTAAGTAGACCAGATTGACCTGGAACTCACAGAGATCCCCCCACATTTGCCTCAGAGAGTGTTAGGATCTAAGTCATGTACCATCATGCCTGGTGTTGTCTGTCTGTCTTTCCTTATTATTTAAATTTTTCTTTAGATTTATTTGTTTATGCCACAAACTGGTGGTGCATGCCTTTCATCCCAGCACTCAGGAGGCAGAGACAGGTGGATCTCTGTGAGTTTGAGGCCAGCCTGGTCTACAGAGCAAGTTCTAGGACACCCATGGCTACACAGAGAAGCCCTGTCTAAAAACAAACAAACACAAAACAGATTTATTTATTTATTTAAATGTGTAAACGTTTAAGTAATAATGCTGCAGTTCTCCGCAGCAGGCAGCAGGTCTGAAGACCATGGTGGGCCATGAAGGCAGCCAGTGCCAGGCCCGAGCCCCTGAGTGGCCCAGGGGCCACAAGGTGCAGCAAGTCTTAGGCAGAGAGCCACAGCCCCAGCGCAGAGTGATGTTTGATTTCTATTTAGTGGGTAATGGTGAGGGAAGGGGAGAAGGGAGAAGAGCAGAGAGAGAGAGAGAGGCAGAGAGAGAGAGAGAGAGAGAGAGAGAGAGAGAGAGAGAGAGAGAGAATGAGGAGAAGGGGAGAAGTGGGAGAAGGAAGAGGCAGAAGCTGCCTCTTTGAGAAAGAGACTGAAAGGAAGGGAGTCAGGCTGGAGGTTGAAGATCAGCTTGCCTTGGCAGACAGGGGAGGGAGTGGGTGTGTCTTGTCTCTTAAAGGGACAGGACAGACCATTACAAAATGTATGTGTGCTTTGCCTGCATGTATGTCTGTCTACCACGTTTGTGCTTGGTGAACTTCAAAGTCAGAAGAAGGTGTTGGATCCCCTTGGACTGAAAGTGGGTGCTGGGAGTCCAACTCAGGTCGTCTGCAAGAACAAGTGCTCCTAACTGCTGAGCCATCTCTCCAGATCCTGTGTCTTTTTTGGAAAAAACATGTTGGGTGTTGAACAGAACAGCACTCTATCATGGTGCTGATTACAAAGCCTGAACTTTGTCCCAAATGAATAGAAGGGCTAAATGAAAGAAATGTTTAAAAATAATCCTGCTTCTGGAAATGGTAGGGTGAGGGAAGCATGGATCTGTGTGAGGGGAGTTTGTTTACTGTCATTAACATTTTGGTGGTGTCCCCAGAGTCTGCCTGGAAAGGAGGGTGAGAGAATAGGTGACTGGGGAGGTAGTAATGGGAGTCACTGGGGAGGACAGGAATTGATTCCTGAGAATGACTGCTTTGCAGGAAAATTTCAAATAAAACTCTGTTGTAGGTGGGCTACTTGTTTGTTTCCCAGCCACCCAGACTCCCAAAATAACCACCCAGAAACTATATTACTTAAATTACTGCTTGGCCCATTAGTTCTAGCTTCTTATTGGCTAACTCTTTTATCTTAATTTAACACATCTCCATTAATCTGCGCATCACCACCAGATCGTGGTGTACCAGCAAATTTCAGCATGTTGCATGTGTCTCCAGCAGCATCTCCATTGCTTCTCTCTAACTCCTCCTTCTTTCTCCCAGCATTCAGTTTAGTTTTCCCTACCTACCTCTATTCTCTTTGCAGGCCCAAGACAGTTTCATTATTAACCAATGGTATTCACAGCATACAGAGGGGAATCCCACATCAAAATTCCTCTCACCTGTTTTTTTATATGTTCTTGTCACTGTCTTGCTCATTATTGCTAACTCTCTAAAATCTAGATAGAAAGAGAGAGAAAGAAATACTATATTATTATTTTCATTTTAATGATACTGAACCTGACAAAGCAAACCCTGACATGTTTTGGTTTTATTAGATTTATTTTTATCTCCTTTTATAGATTATCTAATCAATATCCTGAGGGTCTAAACACTCCGTAGTGAAGGAAAGAATATGTACTTGTCGATTTATTTAATCCTGGAGTAACTGAGAGGTAGTTCTTGAGTAAACTCCATGTTTTGTTGTTTTAATGTTATGCCTATTGGTGTTTTGCCTTCATGCATGTCTGTGTACCACCGTGCCTGGGGAGGTCAGAAGACATCTTGGAATCCCCTGGAACTGGAGTTACAGGTGGTTGTGAGCCACCATGTGGGTTCTGAGAATAGAATCTGGGTCCTTTGGAAGAGGAGCCAGTACTCCTAACCACTGAGCCATCTCCTTGTTGGGACTTGGTCTGTTCCCCTAAGAAGTCAAATTGGGTCTCTTTTGAAGTGGTTCACTTTTAATGTTTTTAAGTAAATTTTGACGTTATGTCCGTAAGATCTTGACTGCACTATGTATGTGTGTGCTTGGTACCCTGTCATGAGACACTCCACATTGGGCTGCCATATGTTGCAAGATGTGCCTTTGGGCTGCCATATGTCAGAGCCACCTTTTTGGGGTGACTTCTGCCGTAATCCTATCCATGGTGGATTTGTAAGTTCCAGGGCAGGGATGTGAGGATTAGAAAAGTTAGGTAGGAAGAATCACAGAGACACAGGATAGCATTGAGAGAGCCCCTCAGTGTCCTGCATACTGAGTTCTGACTTCTGAGTTCACCTGTGTTTATTGTTCCATACACTTTTATACCCCTGGGCCAGCCACTTTCACACCCTGTTTTTCTATTTTATCTTTGCTTATTAGAATGCAGCCACATATGGGTTGGCTAACCGTCTATCTATATTTAGGATTTTTCCATTCTGTTAGCCATGCCTCACCCTCCACCTTAAGCAGTTACTCCATCATCATCCCTGAGCTTCCAGCAATGCTGGTGCCCTTCTCCCTGGTCCTTCTCACTGTGCTTCTCAACAGGGATGCTCCAGCATCCACAGACATCATGGACTCTGCACACTTCCCCTGGAAATGTTTGCTGTTCCATCCACTCTGACACATGCACTTCTCTGAGATTTTATTATCACTCTTCTACCACAAGATTTAACCAGCCTAGATTTTCTTTGTACTTTAGTGTGGGGATAATAATCCTCTGACCAGATCCAGGCAGCTATCCCTGGAGCAGTATGTCCAGGGGATCTAACATGTGATGTTCTGGCTTCATTCTGTAACTGTGAGAAAACATTCTGACCTCAAGCAACTTTAATTATTATTAATATTAGTAATATTGATAATAATAATGGGTGCATATTTGGAAGTCAGAGATGCTTTCTTTAAATCATCACAATTCACTGTTCCTGCTTCATCAAAAACAGTTTTCTTTCATCAACCTTTTGGATTTTTCTCAGAAATCCCTGATGCATATTCTATCTGATCTATTTAAAGTGCCATTTAGTTCACTACCACAAAGCTAGCTCTCGGCTCCAGAGAGCTCGTGTTCATGTACAACAATTCTTCAGTGAGTGACACTGAGTGAGACAGAATCTCAGCCATTAAAGAACAAATTCAGGCTTTAAGAATGGGAGGAAGGGGAAAGCAGAGTTTGGGGAAAGTGTGGAGAGAGAAGAAACAGGTGGCAGAAGAGGCAGAGAGGAGAAGGAAGAGGAAGCTGGTTCAAGGGGACAGGAAAGGATTTCCCCAAACCTGCATCAGTCTACCTCTGATGACAGAAGTCACAAAATAATCCCACACCACTTCAGAATTATGAATAATAAATGGTTATTTATTTAAGGGAAAACTTACAGATCATTGTCCTAGATAACAGTCCTCTGTGCAAACAGGAACAGAGTTTAGCAGCTGGAAGTGGGAGATGAAAGCAAGAGAGCAAGCACACATTTACAGCTGCTTTTACAGTATCAGGGAGCATGCCCAAGTGGGTTGTTATCTTAAAGGCTATTGGCTGAAGGAGCAGAATGTGCTCCCACAGCACCTCCCCCTTTTGTTTAAATAAGAGCATTCCAAACCCAATACAAAACTATATACACAAAGAACAGATATCAAGTATAATTAGAATTACAACCAGAATGAACAATATTAAGCAAGGAACGTATGATAAATGTTTTAATAAACATTCTAGCCTAAGGAGTCTAAGTCGTGTATAGGAATTGGCTTGGCTAGATCATAAGAGTACAATAACTATGACTATCTAGTCTTCAACCCCATCAAAGGCCTTAGAAGGGAGAAAATATTACTTGAGCATACAAGAAGTACAATCAAGCAACTACTCCTCTCTCAGTGATGAGAGAAGTTCATATCAAAGACAAAAACAGGACTGGTCCAGGCCACCCAACAGGTATTTTGCTAACATTTCTAGAATACTCCATCTTGGAAGAGCAAAATAAAAGCTATGCTTCAGTACATTTGGAACAGCCACCAAACAGTCTCTTTATTGTTCTGGGGATTGTTGTTGCTGTTGCTGTTTTGTTTCGTGTTGAGTTAGAGACTCACTACATAATGCTAGCTATCCTGAAACTCACTATTGTAGACTAGGCTGGCCTTGAATTTGAAGAGATTCACCTGCCTCTGTCTCCCAAGTGTTGGGATTAAAGGGGTGTGTCGCTATGAAAGGCCATTTTTGAGCCACCAAATAGAGTTAAAAAAATAAAAAGTAGGCAGCATAAAAATCATAAAATAAAACAAAGCGCACTACCTGACCACAATAGCAATAAATATGAAATCAATAGTAGGAAAATATGTGGGAAAACTTCAAACATTTCAGTCCTAGAGAACATGCTTTCATATAGCTGTGTGTTAAATAGGAAATTGATAGGAAAACTAGGATATATCATTTAAATAAAGATTTATTTATTTTTGTATATGAGTGTTCTATTTGCATGTATGCCTCCATGACCAAAGTGGGTATCAGATCTTATTATAGATGGAATGAATCACAGTGTGGTGACTGGGAATTGAACTCAGAACCTCTGGAAGAGCAGCCAGTACTCTTAACAACTGAGACATCTCTTCAGGCCTGGAAAACTAGAAAATATTTCAAAATGAGAAAAAAACACCAGGTTTAAAAAAAACAGATTCTGTGTTTTCTTTAGCTTTACCCATTCTACATTTGGAATGACTTCATCAACACGACTTTCAGTTTTAGAAAATGTTCTCTGAGTTTCCACCAATGTGACCCTGTTGTCAAATTATTGTCACCCTAACCTAGAAGGCTCCTGTCATTTTGCTCCTCTGCTTGTTGACACATAGGAAGGTGGGAGTTCTGATGACATGTCAGGTGAGTTTTAGCCATAATAACATGATGTGGGATTCTCCTCTGTATGCTGTAAATATGTTTTGTTATCATTGGTTAATAAAGAAGCTGCTTTGGGCCCATGACAGTGTAGAATAGGGTTAGGCAGAATACTAAACTGAATGCTGGGAGAAAAAAGGCAGAGTCAGAGAGACTCCATGTAGCTACTGAAGGAGACAGACACCAGACCCTTACAAGTAAATCACAAGTCTCATGGTAAGATACAAAATAATAGCAATAGGTTAGTTTACAATGCAAGAGCTAGCTAGGAATATGCTAGAGTCATTGGCCAACCAGTGATTCAATTAATATAGTTTCTGTGTGATTATTTTGGGTCTGGACAGCCACTATCAAACTAGTGGACTCAGCCTACGATATCAGGCTCCAGAGAATGTTCAATCTGAAAGAGAAATTTCACAGTTCTGGTAACCTTTATTGTATCCAGGGGCAGCTTATATAGGGATAGCCATGCCCCAGCCAAATGCACCAGAAACTACTCCCTTACCATCAGGAATTTCTGAGGATTTTGTTCTCAGAGCAGCTGCAAGCATTACAAGTTGTTTAGCAGAAATTCAGGATCCGGGGGTTCACAGCTCCCAACAGGTAACTGTCTAGGCAGCAAGATGCTTCTATCATTTCTAGAGTTTTGAAAGTTGCTTACAATGCACTTCCAGCTTACCTAGGTAATATTATATCCTTCTGGGGTCTTTGATGGAGTTGAAGACAAGATGCTTCTAATTATAGTTCTCCTTAGCTATAATAAACAAATTAGATGTCAAACTTTAGACACAAAAAGATAAGATAATTTCCTTAATTTGCCAGATAGTAAATGAACTAAATATTATAACTATAATTCTTGATTGATAACTGTTTTTTATAGGTAATTTTACTACGTTATACTTAAAACCTTCCTTTTTAATTAGACAGAAAAGGGGAGATGATGTGGGATGTCCTTGATGTATTGCTGCTATTGATTGATAAATAAAGTTGTTCAGCCAATGGCTTAGCAAAGTAAAGCCAGGCAGGAAATCCAGAGTTATAGAGATAGAGTAGGCAGAGTCAAGGTGACCCTATGTAACTGCCAAAGAAGGCTGCTGAAAACTTACCAGTAGGCCACAGTCTCTTGCTGTTACACAGATTAATAGAAATGGCTTAGTTTAAGATGTAAGAGCTAGCTAGGACTATGCCTTAGCTATTGTCCAAGCAGTGCTGCAATTAATATAATTTTTGTGTTGTTATATGAGTCTGGGCTGCCAGGAAAGGAACAAGCAGTGTCTGCCTAGAGTCCATGGTCCTACAGTACATCCCTGTGTTGATGTCCATGGCTCCTATTGCCATCAAGGGCCATGATGATTCCAGTGGTCTGGGCTGGTCTCCTAGAACCGTGTTAGGGCCCATGGTCCTACCACAGCTGAGAGGTCTATGTTGATATCCATGGCCTATGTTGCTATCAAAGGCCACATGAAGCCTGGGGTTTGGGCCACAACCTGTGGCCTCGTTGGTGTCCAGGGTCGTGATGCTTCTAGTGTCACTCTGATCTGAGTGACTAGGGCTACCATTTAGAGCTAGAATGTTCTCAGGGCCCAAGCTACTACCAAGGGCCATGTCTGAGTTCATGATTCAGATGCAGCGTGGGTCTGTATTGATGTCTGTGACCTGTTTTACCTCATAGGGCCTTAGAAACCAAGTAAGATGAAATCAAGATGGCCATGCTGAGTCAGGCCCACCCTTCACTGACCCTGGGAAATCTGTCCTTGCCTCTCTAGACACTACAGTGGTGCGGGAGAATTGTCTGTATTCTGTCAATCATGTTTTAAATAAATGCTGATTGGCCATTAGCCAGGCAGGAAGTGTAGGCCAGAAAAACAGACAGGAAGTTGAGGTGGGGCGGTGAGAACAGGAGAATTCTGGGAAGCAGGAAGCTCCCTGGGCAATTCTGCCCAGACCACCGAAGAAGCAAGATGTGACCTGCCCCACTAAAAAAGGTACTGAGCCATGTGGTTAACATAGATAAAAATAATGGGCTATAAAAGTTATAAGAGCTAATATGAAGCCTGAGCTAATGGGCCAATCAGTTTATAACCTAATATAGACCTCTCTGTGTGATTTCTTTGGGGCTAAATGGCTGTGGGAAATGGGCAGGACAGAAACCCCAATGACCAGGCCCCTTGTGCTACAGAATGGCACCCACGTGGATAACTGCATCCACAGAAAGCCTGAGAAAGCTTGGGAAAGAATAGAGTAAAGCATGTTTTCTTGGTAGCAGCAATTTCTCAGGTGTGCTCTGCTTGCTAGAGGCAAGCAAGTGCTCTCATCTAAG
Source organism: Ondatra zibethicus (assembly GCA_004026605.1). Taxonomy (NCBI): domain Eukaryota; kingdom Metazoa; phylum Chordata; class Mammalia; order Rodentia; family Cricetidae; genus Ondatra; species Ondatra zibethicus. The sequence continues at coordinate 16,180 of PVIU01019404.1, forward strand.
AGAGGCTTCCTGACTCAGCTTTAGCTGTAAAGCCTTGCAGTTCTTTTAAGAGGTCCTGCCAAGAAACACTTAAATAGTGTTAATAAAAAGCTGACCACATGCTTTTCAGTTTTCAGCCATAGCAGGATAAAAGCTGCGCTGCTTTAAAATGCTGGCTTTGTGGGCTGACGTGCCAGGGCAAACTCTCTTTTAGACAGTCGGTCCGACTATGAAGCATTTGAATGTGGTTTGTGACCACACTGCTGCAGCTTGCTTGCTGGAAGGGACCTTGAAATGCCATAGAGTTGTGGTGATGGACGTGGCTATAGCCAGTTCTTCAGCCATGAGGCTGGCTGGAATCTCAGGGAGCTAAGAAATGGGCTAGATCCAGTCGGCAGAGCCACGGCTTTAATCCTCTAAGTATTGCTTGGCAAATTTCAGACCCATGTGGTTAAAAAGGAAGAGATATACAGTAAAGAAAGATTCAAAGATGAAGAAAACTTCTAAATGGTTTACACTGTGTTAAAAATATATGCAAAAAAGGTTAAAGTTCTTAAAAAAGAAACAGAGCAGTTGGGTGTGGTGATACACACCTTTAATCCCAACACTTGGGAGGCAGAGGTAGATTGACCTCTGTGACTTCAAGGTTGTGGTAGCACATACCTTTAATCCCAGCACTGGGGAGGCAGAGACAGGCAGATCTCTGTGAGTTCAAGGATAGCCTGGTCTACAGAGGGAGTTCCAGGACAAAGATACACAAAGAACCTGTCTCAAAAAGCCAAAAGTTAAAAGTAAAAATAAAAGAAATAGAGGTTAAAATAAAGCCGCATAAAGATGGAAAATACACAGAGAATCTTGAAACTGTATGCTATTATGCTCTCTTTGAATTGTTTGAATGCTGAGGAAGGAGGAACAGCTGCTAAAAGATATTTGCTTATAAATGCTGCTGAACTAATCCAAGATAGGTATTTTGAAAATACCTTGACTTCAAAATTGAAGTCAAAAGATATGTTACTTTGGAGAAGCAATTTTGCTTTTGTTTCGACAGGAAATGAGAGGGTGTGGATTCATTCTGAGTTAAGAAAATTCAGATTTGATCAAGGAAGACCACCTGAGAAATCTCCAGTAGGAACAGATGGCCCAGATGTCTGAGTTCTACATCCAGAACAGATTCAATACTGCTGCCTGAGATAATCAAGACTCACAGGATATGCCAGTCAGAACTTGATCATAATTCAAAATTTTCTTTAGGTCCCCATAAGATTATCAGTGCCCCCAACCAGCTGGAAGTAGCCTGGAATACTATGCCCACATTCCCAAGAAATGGACTATGGATATTTTTCTTTGTTTAAAAAAAAAAAGAGGGGGAAGTGGTGTGGGAGAATTGTCTGTATTCTGTCAATCATGTTTTAAATAAATGCTGATTAGCCATTAGCCAGGCAGGAAGTGTAGGCCAGAAAAACAGACAGGAAGTGGAGAGCGAACAGGAGAATTCTCGGAAGCAGGAAGCTCCCTGGTCAGTTCTGCCCATACCACCGAAGAAGCAAGATGTGACCTGCCCCGCTGAAAATGGTACTGAGCCATGTGGCTAACATAGATAAGAATAATGGGCTATAAAAGTTATAAGAGCTAATACGAAGCCTGAGCTAATGGGCCAATCAGTTTATAACCTAATACAGACCTCTCTGTGTGATTTCTTTGGGGTTAAACAGCTGTGGGAAACGGGCAGGACAGAAACTTCAATGACCAGGCCCCTCCTGTTACACTACAGCAAGAGAAATGGCCCTGACCTTAAATGGGAGAGCTAGCTCCTGCAGTTAGGGGAGACAGCTTCACCCCTCACCAAAGGCAAGGATGAACTGACCCTGAGGGCATAGACATAGAGAAGCTAATTCCCCATCTCACCTGAGGCAGGTGGCCACAGTGGCCACTTACAAGCTCAGCTACCACTCAGGCCCACAACCAGATCTTGGATTGGCCCACCCTAATATCTACCCCATCTAGGAACTGCTGGAGCTCATGAAGAGACAAGTACTGTGGAAAACACCTGCAGGATCTCTAAGACTTGGGATGGCCACAGGATATCCCAGAGAAGTTCCAGGAAGGATCCTAATGATGGTGTACCAGAAACCAGAGGCCTTGAACCAGACCAGTGAGTGACTCATTGCAATGAGCATTTGCTATTAAAGCTGATAGGACAAATGGTTTACTGTATGACACACTGAGGCCCCCAACGTCACCAGGGTGAATGAAGAGGTGTTGGGGAAGTAGGAAACAAAGGAGAAGCAAAGAGAATTTTTTTCTTGTTGTTTTTCTTTTTTTTTTGTTTTCAGTTTGATTTGTTCTTCTTTTTGTTTGATTATTAGCTTGCATACTTTGTTTTGTTTTCTTGGTGGTGTTTTAGAGGGGTTGTGGCTAGATGTGTGGGGGACTAGAAGGTGAGTGAAATGGGGGTACATGATTCAAAACTTCCAAAGAATCAAAAAAGAAGTTAAATTATAAAAAAAACTGCTTCAAACAGCCCCAGGTAAGATTCTGCTGGATGACCTGACTAAATATGATTGTCTCAGGCCTTGTTCTGTTGCTGTAAAGAGACACCATGACCATGGCAGCTGTAGAAGTCATTGCTTTATTGCTGTGAAGAAGCACCATGACATGGCAACTCTTCGATTTTATGTGTGTGTGTGTGTGTTTGAGGGGTAGGGTTCAAGACTAGGTTTCTCTGTGTTACAGCTCTGGCTGTCCTGGAATCCATTTTTGTAGATCAGGTTGGCCTCAAATGTCAAGGAGATCCACCTGCCTCTGCCTCCCAGTGTGCTGGAATTAAAGACGTGCACCACTATCACCCAGCTCAACCTAGGAAACTCTGATAAAGGAAAACATTTCAGTGGGGCTGACTTACAGTTTCAGAGGTTTTATCTCATGGTGGGGAGCATGGCAGCAGACAAGCAGACATGTTACTGGGGAGGTAGCTGAGAGTTCTACATCTGTACTGGCAGGCAACAGAAAGAGACTGAGACACTAGTCCTGGCTTCAGCATTTGAAACCCAAAAGAGCACCCCAGTGACGCAGTTCCTCCAACAAGGCCCACACCCGCTCCAATAGGGCCAAACCTAATAATGCCACTCCCTTGTGACCAAGCATCCAAGTCTATGAGCCTCTGTGGGTCATTCTTATTCAAGCAACCACAAATATATACTGAGGTCAAAAAAGAAAACATGGGAGGCTGGAAAGATGGCTCAGTGATTAAGTGCACCGGCTGCTTTTCCAGAGGACCTAAGTTCAAATACAAATACCCACATGGTGCTCACAACAGCAGTTATGTGTAGCTGGAGTTACAGAGAACTGCAGTTCCAGGAATCTGACATCCTCCTCTGTCCTCCAAGGGCACCAGGCATGTACATGGAGCACACATATATTCAGGTAAAACCACACACATACACATAAAATAACAAAATATTTTTTAAAAATTGTGTGAACTTTTATCCTAGGTAAAATCCCAGGGTCTGATGGCTTGTTTTCTTGTGTATAAATGTTATTTATTTGAAAAAAAAAACATTAACAAAAGAATCTGCCAAACTTGGGTGAAAGGATGGTAACAGGGTTAAAGGGAACTGTGAGGTAATATATGCTTACATTAAATTTAAAAAGGCTTCCAGTTAACAATATTAATTCATACCCTATAGAGAAAGATCAGAGCAAACTAACATCTGGAAACAAGAAGAATAAAAATAAGAATAAGAAAAGAACCTTCTTAAAAAGTAGAAAATACAGATAGACTAGAAAAAAATCAATGAAGTAATAAAACTCAATGAAGACACTCATTCCTTTATGCCATGTACACTGTGCCCTCACTAGACTTCAATGGGCAAGGTAAGTTGAATGACACTCTAATCAATAAATATGATGCCACAAATGAAAAGGATAAAAGTCAAAACCATCATCATTCCTTCAACAAATTCAGAAACACAAAGTTGTAAAAACTCAACACACTTTCTGGTAAAATCTGTCAGTAAACTAGGTGTGAAAAGAACGTACACACACACACACACACACACACACACACACACACACACACAAGACTTACAGTAAAATACAGAGAACAGTATAGTTAACAGTGAAAAGCTATAGCCAGGAAGGTGCCTATTTTCACCTGTACTCATTATGGCACTATAACTCTTAGCTAATTGTGCAAGAAAAATAAATAAAGTATCAAGACTGGAAATGAAGAGGTTAAGGAATCAAGATAGTAAACTTAGAAAATCCTAAAGAGTCCAGCAAATGATGCTAGGAGTAATAAATTGTGTATAAACTTGTAGGATAAAAAAATCAGCAAGTGAAAAATTAGCTTTATTTACATTCACTAGCGACATTTGATCAGAAAATTAAATTAAGAGAACTATTTCATTGTTTGTAACATCAACAATCTCAGCCAAAGAGGTGAAAGAGCTGAGGATGGAAAACTGCAGACATGAAAGACACTGAATGGGAGACACCCTGTATTCACTGATTGTAAGAAATAGAGTTACAATGTTCATACCAAACAAAGTGACCTACAGACTCTGTGATCTCTCTCAAAATCCTAATAGTATTCTCCATAGAAAAAGAAAATAGCTGGACATGGTGGCTCACACCTATAATCCCAGCACTTGGGGGACAGAGGCAGGTGGATCTCTTTGAATTTGAGGCCAGCATGGTAAACAAAAGGAGTTCCAGGACAGTCAGGGCTACACAGAGAAAGCCTGTCTCAGAGAAAATAAAAAAAGAATGCACTTGCCAGTGAGAGCAAGGACAAGCAGACAAAGAGCAGAGCTTCCTTCTTCATGTCCTTTACATAGGCGGCCAGCAGAAAGTGTGGTCCAGATTAGAGGTGGATCTTCTGACCTCTACCTCAAAAGATCTGTATTAAAAGGTGTCTTCCCACCTCAAAGATCAGGATTCGAAGTGGGATCTGCCAACATTAAATGATTTAATTAAGAAATTAATTACCCACAGGTATGCCTAGTCATTTGGGTTTCAGTTAATTCCAGATGAATTCAATTTGCAACCAAGAATAGCCATCACATCCACCAGGACATTTTCAGAAAACCTTTAAACATAGAAGATAAGACACCAGGACTAAAGCGCCCAAGTTTAGGCATCTATATTAACCAAAATAACTGGGGTTTGTGCAAAACTAAACATAAATCCAAAACAGCTAAAATAAAATTAATGACAAACAGTTGTGGAGTGTCTGGGAAATACTGCTGAGCTTTGAATAAAACCAATATTATTGGCCATGTCAAATACCTCTCACTGCAGTAATCCCGGACCTTGAGCACTGATGTCATTGAGATTTTGTCTTTTTAAAACACTGCACACTTCAGCTCGGTCACCAAGAGTCTTTAGATGCATGAGCCCACTCTCGTTCTGTCCATTACTTAAAAAGACTCAAAATTTTTGGTTGATTTAGTTAGCATCATTGTCAATGATGAGCTCCCACGGATCATTTCATTTAGAGGCCCCAGCTTGATCTCTGTGGTATTCAGCCTTGTCCCCTGCCTGCCCTCCCATGAGGAGGTTGCAGGGGAGGTACCCACTGACAAACCTTTCAGGGCCATGCTACTCTCACTGATTCCAAAGAATTATGGGATGGCAGCAATTTCCCCAAACATGAAAACAGATAAAATCCTTCTGACACACCTAGGAAGTAGGTCTCTGTACAGACAGAATTCAGTTCTGGTTCTGATTACAGGGGAAAGGGCCAAAGAAGCCTTTTTGGGATTAGGAAAGAAAACTGTGAGGAGAACTTCTTCCTCAGTACTCCCATGCTAAAATGGTTCACAATAGTGGGGAAATCTGATAGTTTGTTTCTGCCTCTCATGAGAGACAATTTCAGTTTCAGTTTTCTTCAATGAGCTGATGGCAAACTGTGAGTGCTTGAATGCATGGTAGGAACATATGGCTCAGAGAGCTGTTGGATTTTTTGATTTTGTTGCTGGTGTTTCTGTTTTCTCTTGCTCCCCTACAGGTACCTGGTCTCTAATTGCTCTGATTGACTGGGATTCTGATGAGTTTTCTGGACTCTGTCACTAGGTGGCACCGTCTGCGCACTGTTGTTTGCTCTGTTTTATCTTTTAGTCCCTGGAGGAGTCAGCTGATTTCTTATGATTCCACCACAAGGTGGCACCCTCTATAGATTGCTCTTTCTGATAAATCTTTCCTCTCAGGGAAAGGAAATTTCCAGTCATATCAACTCACTTCTGGAGCCACACACCCCCACCTTGTATTCTCAGTTGCTCCTTCTACTCCTTATTCTCACTTGTTCCCACAGCAGGGGAACCGTGGAAGATCTCATGTATCATCTTTGTAATGATTGTTCTGTCTCTTTAAGAGACGAGCCACGCCCACTCCCCCATCCACTGAGGCAGGCTGATCTTCAGCTTCCGGCCTGAGCTCTTTCTCTTTTCTGTCTTCCTCTAGGGAGGCTCTCTCCCCACTTCTCCCCTTTTCCTGCTTCTCTCTCTCTCTCTCTCTCTCTCTCTCTCTCTCTCTCTCTCTCTCTCTCTCTCTCTCTTTCTCTCCCCTGCCCCTCTCTCTCCCCCGTCTCTCTCCTTGCTCTCTCTCTCTCTCTGGCTCTCTCTCTCTGCCTCTCTCTCTCCCCCTCCTCCTTTCTGCCCTTCTCCCTTCCCTTCCATAACCCCAAAAATAAATGTCCAACTCCACTCTGTATGGTGTACCTATCCTTCTCTCTCTTGCCTACCCCCCACTGCCGCATGGAGACCTGGAGACCAGCCAGGTGGTCTCCTGCACCGTCCCTGCCTAGGACTGCCCACTGCCTAGGACTTGCACCATCCCTGGATCCAGGGACCAGCCAGCGGCCCACAAAGCTTGCTGGAGACCTACCTTCCTGCCTTGTGGTCTCCTGTGCAGTCCCTGCCTGGGATTGGCTGCTTTCCACAGCAAGCTGCTGGGGGCTCACAGCCTGCTTGGGACTGGCTGCTTAAGGCAGCAAGGTGCTGGGGACCCGCAGCAAATCCATTTCAATCCTCTCTTTATTGCCAGTGCTAATGGATTTGTCTACTTAGACCAGTCACATAAATTTTCCTCTAACATGAAGACCACCAATTCCAAATGCTCACTACTTTTGTGTATGTTAAGGAATTTCTCCCAAGGGATTGGGGAAGAGTTCGAGGAACACCTGCACTAACTGTGAGACTGACTGATCCTTCTGGGCTGTGGAATGGTCATGGACTGGTCTCTGGACCCGGCTACTGCAAAGGCACTTTTGCTCAATGTCATAGGACCCTAGGGTACCTTATCAATTTCCTTATATTGATAAATGACTGACACTCACCTTTAGCTTGGCCTAAGGGTTGTGATTCTAGAGATTATTCTGACATTTTGGTTTGTAAAAGCTCCTTGCCTCCAACCTCCAGCCACCTGTCCTGCCCCCTTCCTAGGCTGAGACTTTCTGTTGAGTTCCCTCCTCCCTGCCTACAGCCCATCTTCCTCATCCCCATCTACCCCACCGCTTTTAGATTCACCTTCCTCTTCCCAACCTCAGGTCCCACTATCCCAGCCCACCCCACTCTATCTACCCCTGAACCCTACCCGAATTCCTACTTTACCCACCACTCCTTCATTATCTCTAGCCCAGATTCATGCCACTTTCTCTCTCTCTATGTGATATCACTGTCCCTTCACGTGGAGATATCCAGTTTTCCCAACCTCCTGAATATCCCCCACTGCCTCTGCCTTCCAGCTTGAGAATCTGCCACACTCTAAACCCAAGCAGCCTCCCTCCTCAGCCTGTTTTTATGCTGCAGGATACGTGCCCCTCTTTCCTGGTCCAGGAGCCACTTAGAGGAGAGATAGTGCCTGTTTCTGATTTGTGGCTGTTTTGTTTGGTTAGTTGGTTTTTGTTTTTGTTTGTTTGTTTTTTCTTGTGGTTTTGGTTTTCAAGCCCTGGCTGTCTCGATACTCACCTTGTAGACCAGGTTGTTCTCAAACTCACTGAGATCTGCTTGTCTCTGCCTACTGACTCCTGGGATTGAAGGTGTGTCACCACCACAACCTGACTGTTTAGTCTTGATCTATGCTCCTTTATATTCAAGTCTGTTTAACTGGATGACTCATCCTCAGTAGTTAGACCCAAACCCTAACTACTCACCTAGAGTCCATCCTCCTAACCACAGCCCCACCCAGGGTGGTTGACACCAACTCCTTTGGTCTTTTTACTTCACAGTAAAGGAAAGTCACGAGGGCAGAGGAGAGGCAGGAAAGGCCCTTGCACTCAGCTACTGGTATGAATACTAAGTAGATACCTACTTGTGGTCCAGAAAGTTGAGTGAACTTTCTCAACCAAATGCCACTAGAACCTCAATAAGCACACAGGTTCTCAGGCCCTGGATACTTTTTTACTGGGACTTTATCACGAGAATTCAGGGTGCAACTCAAAACCTCACTAGTTTATCTAAGACTACGGAGGCTCTTCAGTGCCTAGAAGTCTCCCAGGGCATTTCTCCAGCAATTACAGGAAGTTTACAGAACCCCTTTTACCCCCTCTTTTTTAAAAAATATTTTTTTGTGGTTTATTTAACTTTATTTTATGTGCGTTGGTGTGAAGGTGTCAGAGCCTCTGGATCTGAATTTTCAAACAGTTGTGATCTGACATGTGGGTGCTGGGAATTGAACCCAGGTCCTCTGGAAGAGCAGTTAATGCTCTTAACTGCTGAGCCATCTCTCCAGCCCCCCTTTTTAATTTTTACCCCTTTTAGTCCACTGGCTCTGGAAAGTGCTAGAACATTAAATTTAGCTTTTGTCACTCAATCAGCCCTGGATATCACAGAAAAACAAAAACAAAAAACTCCAAAAGCTTAGAACTTTGCATGGATAAATACCTTACACCTCTGCAAAGTGGCCCAAAAGTTTTTCAATAATCAAAAAAGCAAAGCCAGATGCTGATCAAGTCACAGGCAAAGATTCCATTGGCAGCTTCCTGCTGCTTCTGTCCAAGGGAGAGACTCCCACAAACAATGGAGAAGAACAGGAAGCCTGGCGGGGACCAATATGGCTGTTGTAAGAAAAGGGAACAATGGAGGAACGGCTGTCCCATTCATCTTTCCAGAGCCAGGAAAGTCTGGGAAGAGAAAACCACCTTGAAGTACACCTTACACACTATTCTCTTGCTGTGAGCACACACCATGCGCGTGGCAGCTCTTGTAAGAGAAAGCATTTCATGGGGCTTGTTACAGTGGCAGAGGCTTAGTCCATTATCATCATGGCAGACTGCATGGGGGCCTGCAGGCATGCTATGGGAGATGTAGCTGAGAGCTGCACCCTCATCCACAGAGACAGCAAGACTAGGTCAAGCATGGACTTTTGAACTCTCAAAGCCCACCCTTAGTGACACACTGCCTCCAACAAGGCCACACCTCCTAATCCTTCTAATCCTATCAAAGAGTTCCATTCCCTGGTGACTAAGCATTCAAATAAGTGAGCCATGAAGGACATTCTTATTCAAACCTCCACACAGGGAGACTGTGAATGTCAAAGATCCAGTATAGGAAAAGAAATTGCCTTTCTGGGGAAACCTGATTCCTTAACACAGAGAGATGTATAAGGAGCCATTGAGTAAGCCCCCATCTACAGTTCCACCACCACATTTGGGTCTTTGTAGAGAAGTGGAATCAGGGTCAATAACTAGAGCAAAAACCTCAGTCTAGGAATACTCTGCACAATCGGAAAGAAGAGAAAAAGGTCTCTAACAAATTCTCAAAGCTGAGTTCTCCTTTAGGACATCAAGGACATAGGAGGAGAGAGGTTGTAGAATTATATCACTGAACTCAGAAAGCTGAGAGTCTTGACTACTGAGTAGCATGTTGGGGTAAGTAAGCAGAGACCAAAGATGCAGAGCAAACTCTCAAGCACTGTTGGGCAAGATGGCTCAGTGGGAAAAGCACTTGCCCCCTAGCATGATGTGCTGGCTCGTTTCTCGTCAACTTGACACAATGCTGAAATCATCTGAGAAGAGGGGACCCCTATTGAGAAAATGCCTTCATGAGATCAGAATATTGGGCTGTGGGCAAGCCTAGAAGGCATTTTCTTAGCTAGTGATTGATGTGGGAAGATCCTGCCCATTGTGGGTCCTGTAAGAAAGCGGGCTGTACAAGTCGTGAAGAGCAAGCCAGTAACTTTTCCATGGCCTCTGCATCAGCTGCTGCCTCCAGGTTTCTCCCCTGCTTGAGTTTTAGCCTTGGCTTTCCTCAATCACTGAGCACACAGAAGCCAAATAGACCCATTTCTCATCAAGTTGCTTTGGTCACGGTGTTTCATCACTGCAATAGAAACCCTAACTAAGGCACAAGGCAACTGAATTCCAGCCCCAGAACCTACTGGGTGGATTAGGTCTCACTGGAAGAGGAAACAGATCTGTAAGAGATTCAAAAGAACAAAGCAGTGGAGATTCTGTGGGTGGAGCATCTTAACTCTGGACAGATGGATTCACAGTGGCGGGCCTTGTAGCTGACTGCAGCTGGACATGTGAGAGCTTGACGGGGCCCAATGCAGACAGATTCTAGTGGCCCTTTGTCCTGTGGGAGGATATAAGGTAGATCCAATCTCCCATATTGGTGTGAGGAGGTGTCTGAAAAGGCTTGTTTGTCTGGGAACTCCAGATGCCCTTGATTGTCACCGTGATAAAACATGAGACAGATACTGAGTCTCAGGATCTAGTGAGGATCCATGTCAAAAGAGGGCTGCAGAATCTGAGGACCCAAAAAGTATAATATGGATGAGAGTGGACAAAATTACAGTCTTGAGTGTGAGCTTAGCAAGATCTTCTAAGAGTTAGATAATATGAAAGGGAAAAGGGAAGAGGGAACTTACGGATGGAAAGGGAGTCAGTGCAGAAGAAGGTAGGAGAAGGGTAAATGGGATATCAAAATTGATAGAATTGAGATGATAGGGAAATATGGAAAACGACATATCCTTAGGGAAGGTGGAAGGAGGTAAATACAGGAGAAGGAGGAAGAGCGATAAAATAAAACAATATAATGGCTGGAAAAGTCACAAGGAGTCATACTACTAACTATTTACCTAAAAATAAAACAAATGTAATTCAGAGTATGACGACACATATATAGTTTTAATGATTTTTTTTTCATATGGACCGATAGTGCTCCCTCCAAGAGACTACCTAACAAAAACCACAACCAGGCAAGAGAAGCCTTCTTTTGAATTTTTGGTCAGAGCTGTTTAAAAACTTTTAAAACATACAACCTAGTGGTTTGTTTTACTTTCTACTCCCAGAGGTGAAAGGTAAGTCCCTTTTGCTGAAGACACCACGCACTTTAGAAACAGGCCCGGAGGACCCTGAGCTGGAACTGACCTAAAGTCACCTCCCTGAGGGACAAGCTTTCTAAACGTGACATGGAAGCTTCCAAAGGAAGGGGGCATCCAACAGTCCCACCCAGCAATCGATGCCTATGGACCACATCAATGAGCAGCATGCCACAGTAACCCTTATCAGTGCAGAACTGGCTCACATACCTTGATGGTAGCCAGCATCTCTCTCATTGAACTTAAGACCTGCTCAGCAAAAGAGATGTCATGCCTGCATGGTACTGGAAACACAGATAACTAATCAGTGCTGAAGTCATGGTTATTGGAGGAGAATCCACAACCACTAATTTACTAAACCAGCATAATCTCTAACAAGAATCTCTAAACATTTGGCCTTAAACATGGGGATAAATGTATTCTTCACCCCCATTAAGGAAACTTCTCTTTGGAGAGGATGGAGACCTCTATAGAAAACCACAGCTGATCAATATGCAGAGTTGTGGAGCCCAGTCCCAAGGGATGCTTCTTCAAAATATCCCACACCTAAGGCTCAGGGCACAGTGAAGGAGAGGGGATAGCATTCCAACATGGGTCCTCTGGAAGAGCAGTCAGTGCTCTTAACCTCTGAGCCATCTCTCTAGGTCCCAGAATCTGTTCCTAATTGGAATAATTTTGTGATTGCTGAACTTTTTAAAGGTCTTAGGTTCAAGTGTCAGATTCCAATGTCACAGGGTTAAAGAGAAAAGCACAGCCTTGCTGACAAGATAGTAATTGTCTTCCCTGGGTGGGGGTGTAGGGGTAAAGGAAGGAGATGGAGTTGGGGGAGGGGAGAATGGCTGAGGCTGTGAGGGGTGGGGAGTGCTGGGTCCCTGGGCCAAGATTCAGGACAACAATTAGCATGAGGGGGAAGGGCAGGGTTGAGAGGAAGGAACCTGGTGGAGAAAATGAGTCTGGAATTGAGCTATAGGAAGAGGGAAGGTGGTGGGAAGTGCAGAAGGGGCAGCTGGATATTGGAGGAGAACTCAGACATTGGTGCCGGGCGACTGGGGAGGGGGGGTGAGGGGACATGGTGGTGAGGCTGAAGCTAAATTGAGAAATGTGTCAAAGTCTCCGGAGAGAAACTCCTGGGTGTTTCTTCTGGCGTGACTGCTCTTAGGTACACATGTCCCTTTCCGGTATCAGACCGCAAGAGAAAAAAATTGATTTTTAGGGAAGGACTTTTCATTGGGCAGGTAGGCTGAGCCGTGGCTGGTTGTCCGAGAGGTTCAGGAGCCTGGGATTGGACAATAGCCTGAATCACTCAGGTCATAGTCTCCACCTGCACGTCCAAGGCAGGCCGCCCAGAATCCCCACTGAGAATTCATTCTGGAGCCCTGCACTTTTGTGAACCCTCTGCAGAGCCTCACTGAGGCCTCACCGCTTCCCTCCGCAACTTTGATTACTAAACCTGTTGCTCAGGGTATGGCAAAAAATGCAGCCGCGGAGAACTCTCTTGAAGACGTGGTGCTTCATGGTTCTGCTGATCTGTTTGGGTCCTTGCGACCCGCTGGTGAGTTGCCGCCTTTTAACCTGAGGGGTGCGGGAAGGGGAATGGGGAGGGGAGGGAACTGGCTATTGAATCCTGAGGTAGCAGTCCTCCTTTGGGAAGCTCCCGGACCCTCAGAATCAAGGCACTTTTGGTAAAGGCAGCGCCTGCGAAAAGGTGGCGCTTGCAGTGCACTGTCCCCTGCCCTACCCCTACCATGTTCAGGGGAGGAGGGAAAAAGTTACCGTGATGCCATGAGCATTCTGCCACATTGGTGTCCACAGGAAGGCTAAGCCAAGCCAGGAGGTCCTGAGGTGATGCTCACAGTGCCAGACCCCGCCAAGAAGCTCAGAGAGCTCCTTTGGATTTAAGGCAGTCTGTGCTCTGAAGACTGTCTTCCCAGGGGATTCCTCAGGAGCCCTCCTCCATTCCTGAGTCTCTATGCCCCCGAACTTTCTTTCCCATCATTCCACCTTATAATTCCAGCAGATGACAAAGGATGCCTCAGGGAAAATGGTAGCGACCACCCTCTTTCTCACTTTTTACCCATTTATTCTTGCTGTTGCTTTGTTTTACAGCAGGAATTTACACCATAGCCCACACTAAAGAATTTGCAGCAATTCCTTCTCTCTCTACGTCTGTCAGGTGCTAGGATTACAACTTTCTACCACCAGCCTTCAGCTTCAATTCCATGAGAGTCATCAACCACCAGCTTGCTCAGTACCCTTCCTGCCCATATAGCCTTTCCCACCCCCATAAAGTGCCCTTCAGCCCCTTTTCCACCAGGTGACAATCTGTGGATTAGCACCTCGGCTAATCAGGACTGATTATAATGGATTCCAGCAATGGTACTGGGTAGGGGCATGTGGAAGGCTCTGCCCTGGCATCCTAGGCCCATGTAGTCTACCTCCTGGAGAAACAGCATCAATTAATGGTGTTCCTTTAGGCAGGAATACATTTGGGTTTTGCTTGTTTGTTTTCTTTTGTTCCATTTTCTGTAAATGGCAGGCATTAAAATCTTCCACCTGGCAAGCCTTACTATACCTATCCTGCATTAAACACTCGAGTCTACCTTTAGTGTAACAGACTCAGAATGCAGCAAGCTGATGAACAGGACAGCAGATTTGGTCTCCATCATTCTTCTGACCCCAGATTAGGGTATACCCCATGTATCAGTATTGGTGCCCACCCCCCCCACCAAGAGTGTATTCAAATGTACTATGCAAGCTGCATGTTTCCCCAGAATCAGTGGGTTCTATTCTGCCTGTGACTTCTGTGCTTGCTAGAAATGACAGGAGGGGGGCCTGGGTTTAGGGTCTTTTGATGAATCCTGAAAAGATCCAGAAAAGAAATCCTGAATTTTCCTGCCATAACTGACAAGGCCCACAAGATCATGTGATAACAGATAGGAGAGTTGTCCTGATGAAGAGCAGGGGTCAGCCACACCTTGACCTGCATCTTCAAACAAGTGAGAACGACAGACTATACTTTACTTAACACAGTGAAAGTTCAGTCAGGGATTTAATTGTATTTACTTATTCCTACATTTTTTAAAGATACCCTTTCAGAGGACTTTCCTGTTCCACAGGCAGAGACTGTCTCTAAGCACCTGCTCTGCCTCCCTAACCTCACTGCATCTTTCCTTCACAGATGGTGCCTCTCTTCGCTACAGCTTCACTGTTGGCAAGTCAGGGTCTGGACCATGGAGGCACCAAGTCCAAGGCCAACTGAATGAAGAAACTTTTATTATCTGTGATAGTAACAACAACTGCCATGACATTGATAATCTGGGGAAAATACTGAGCACTACAAAGTTCTGGGAAACACAGATTGACACTCTGAAAGATGGAATTGACCGGCTCATTGACCAAGCACTTCACATGAAGCAGGAGATTAATATAATCAGAGGTGAGTTTCAAATGGCCCAATAGTGCTGGGTATGAAACTCAGTGATAGAGTGCTTGCCTAGCATGCATGAGAACCTAGGTTCAAAGTAAATAAAAGAACAATCAGATGGGCAGCTGAGGGAAAGAACAGGACTTGTGATGGGTTAGGGATGTTCATTATTTGCATGGATGATAAGAAATGAATCACTGGTAGTCCCTCCCACCGAAGAGGTCCAGCAGCAAGGCTAAAATGTGGAGGGTAGAGCAAGGTCAGAGGATGGGAAGGGAGGAGGGTAGGTAGACAGGATTCATCAAAGCCAGAGGCTGATCCCTTTCCAATGGGCACAGAGCCCCTCTCTCTGCAGGTCAAGAAATGCTGTTGGCATGAAGCAGATGGACATTCCAATGCATCCTGTGACTTAAACCTCAATGGACACAAAGTGCTGTATCCTCACCCAAGCACTGGAAAGTGGACTGAAGTTGATCCTGGATCCATGCAGATAAAAGAGATGTGGGAGAAAAATAAGGATTTAACAGACTTCTTATCCAGGACCTCACAGGGGGACTGCAAGGCCTGGCTTAAGGAGATGATCAAGTTACATTTGGAAGAAAAGCTGGAGCCTACAGGTAACTGGGAAGAAGCTCCCTAGAGATAAGGGATGTGTGTGTGTGTGTGTGTGTGTGTGTACACGTGTGTGTGTTTGTGTGTGTATGGACACGTGTGTGTGTATTTGTGTGTGTATGCACGTGTGTGTGTGATAATCTAATCACCATGAGTTCTTAAGTTATGGTCATTTTCCATTCTCACTCTCTCCTATCTCATTAATTGTGGTTACATGGTTCACTCACTGCGTCACAGTATAGGAACCTTTTGTTTCCTGGCATTGAGCTTCTTCTGGACTCACTGTTGCTTTCATCTCACCTGATCTTTCTTCTTCCTGCCACCCTACTCACACATCATCCTTACGCCTCCCGTCCTGCCAGCCGGAAAGATGCGGTGCCATCATTACCCTGCTTCCCCTACCATAGCTGCATGAGGGAACACGCCCTCTCTCCCTTCCTGAGTGGACCCACCTGACAGTTGTTGCATAGCAACAGAGGTGGATCTCTGTGTTGCTAAATTACCTGAGCACCTAGAAGCAAAGGTGAGATTTTTCTCTTGATTTCAGGTCTGGTCAAAGACACAGCTGGTATTTTCACATCAGCCTCACCAACCATTACCCCAGATGTGGACCAGTCTTCGTCCATGACCATGAAGCCAAATCCCTTTGTCTTGCTGTTCGCCTTAGCCCTCCTGGTTTTCTTATAATATCTGCAATTAGAGGTACTGAGGGCAGGACTGTGAGTGGTGTAAGGGACAGATGGGTCAGAAGTGAAGAAGCAAGAGTAATTCCTGAAGTCATGACCTTGTCCCCCAACTGTAGCACCTTACTGAGAAAGGAGGCAAGAGATCTGGAGTTCATGTCACCTGCTAGCAGTAGCTTGTGCATCCTCACCCTTGACAGGACAGGAATCATGTCACAGAGCAGTGGGAAGTGAGGAGGGAACACAGCAGGTGTGTGTTCAGAGCAGGCTCCCAATCAGGAGGATCCCATGATGTAGTTGTGGAGACAGCAGAAACACAGAAGAACACGGTAGTTCTTCTTAACATATAGAAGGAAGAGGATTTCACTGCACAGGCAAAGTTAAAAAAGATATAAATAAGAGATGGTCCAGTGACAAGAACACCTGCTGCTCATGCATCAGACACAGGTTCTGTTTCCAGCACCCACAGGACAGTCACAATCATACAGCTCCAGGTCCAGGGGATCCCAGCCCCTTCTTCTGCACAGACCCCAGGCATGCTCACAGTGCACTTATAGGCATGCAGGCACACACGCATAGACATAAAATAGAAATGGATCAAGCAGCAGCAGCCTCCAGAACCCTGGGAGCAGTGTCCCCACTGGAGGCCAGTTGACTGTGCTACTGCTGGTGTCTACTCCCATCTGGGCTGCTCAGATGGACTTGGTTGGACTGGGACAGTCACACCATCAGGCCCTGAATCAGGAAGCAGAGCTAGTCATCAGCACTTTATTCTGATCGCCAGGTCTGCAGCAGGGCCTGGGGCTCTGGGACATGGGAAAGAAGGAGGAAGACAGGAGGGGATCCAGGATGGAGAGCCCAGGGGTGATGGAGGAGGGGACTTAATGACCCTCAGTGAGGGTGGCTGTGGGTGGTGATGACTGGTACAGGGCACCCAGGAGAACTGACCCAGGCTTTCCTCAGACCCTTCAATAGACGTGTTTCCTTGCTGCAGGTTGAAGATGCTCCAGAGAAGTCGTGAGGGTTCATCTGGTGCCGCCACTCTCCCTTCCATCAGCCTCCACCAGATGAGTCAGGATGCTGCGGACACAGCATTTCATGGTCTTCACTCTGTGCTAATTGCTTAGAGTCTTTTCTTATCACCTTGTACTGTTTCTCTTTGGCTCCTTAGTGGGAATTGCTCTCACTGTGGAACTACTTTTACTAGAGATCTGGAAAGAATGTGGTTATTACCCAGCCCTAGCCTAGGAAACAGGATAACTGTATCTCCTTAGTGGGAATGTAAAGTTTTACTCTTGCATATATAACTGGCAATAATCAAATATCACAGATATCAAAAGGAAACTTCTAACAACTAATCATAGAAAACAGCAATTGAGGACCAGTTGTTTAGTAGAAATCATTGGTAACTGTAACATGGCACACCTGACTCCATGATGGAAGCACCATTCAGGCTGTAAAACTAAGCATACAGAAAGCACTGCCTGCCAGAACTCGAATAAAGGCCTAGCCCATCCAAGTAGAACATGGTTTTTGTGCTTAAAAGCTCTACCTGAGAAAGACTCAGTGCTACACTGGAACCCAAAACACCCAGTGTAGTTAATGATCAACTAATAAAGAGTTTCTCCTGACTTAAATCCATGTCTGAGCAGTCTTCTCTAGTGAATACCCTACATTTCTGGAAGTTCCTGCGGAGAATCCTGAACAAGACCTTGAGACAACAGAGGTATCAGAACCCCTTGGAGTAGGGAAGATTGTGTTGATCAAGAAGCCCCTAGGGCAGTGGTCCTCAACCTGTGGATCACAACTCCCTTTGGGGGTTGAAGGGCCCTTTCAAAATAGTCACACACCGGATACCTTGTATATCAGATATTTATATTACAATTCATACCAGTAGTCAAATTACAGTTATGAAGGAGTATCAAAAGTAATTTTATGGTTTGGGATAAAAAACAATATGAGACTGGATTAAAGGATCACAGCATTAAAGGAAGATTAAGAACCATTGTCCTGGGGCTGGGCAACCTGAGTTCTAGGTTCCCAGGGCTCCCTTTGATCAATTGTTGCCTAAGGCTTCAGAGGAGTCTGACATCTCCACCCCAAAAGGAAACAAAATTAGAATGTCGCCTCCAGAGGTAAGTCTAGTTAAGGCGACATCTTTTTGGACACCCCTGAGAGGTTCAACAAGGTCAGAGGTCCAGTGTCAGAAGACTGTGGAATGTCACCGGATTCCCCATCTGTGCAGGTGTATGAATGTGTGGTGGTCATCGGTGGTTGTCTTCAGTCTGTGTGTGTATCTGGGTGTCTGTGTGTTTCTGTCACTTCTTGCTCTATTAAGCAATGCTTTCTCTGGTATGAGAAAGCCCTGGCTTAAGACCTGTGCCGTTGGGGACCCAAATTTTTTTTGTCTCTGCCATGTCACCTAGAGAGAAACACAGAAACAGAGAAACAGCAGGAACAAGAACGTTCCACCTGTCTCAGTCCCTGCGTGGGAGCGCTTGTTTGGCTCATTGCTTGACTCCTGCTCACGGTCACGGTTGGTCTCTGTGAGGAGAGGCTGAGTTTCTCATTCAAACCCCTCTGCATCTAGGTACAGGTAAAGCGGTGACTTGCAGACTTCTCTGTTGGTGTACAGGGCTAATTACTTTCAGACTCATAGTCTGGAGCTTTGGATCTCACTGCAAAACCTTTCCAGACAGAAATCTTCAGCTGCCCATGAACTGTCCCATCAACTGCCACAAGTCACAGAGGAAAGAGAAGCCTGTGGAGTCTAATAGAGAGTTCCCCAACCAGGACACCAAAATGTTGTCCCAGGATG
Organism: Ondatra zibethicus; assembly: GCA_004026605.1. NCBI lineage: Eukaryota > Metazoa > Chordata > Mammalia > Rodentia > Cricetidae > Ondatra > Ondatra zibethicus. The sequence continues at coordinate 35,018 of PVIU01019404.1, forward strand.
ATAAGCCTAAGGCATGAAGGTAAAAGCATTCACTAAACAAGACATCTACATCCCCACATCCAAGAGTCAGGAAACCACTTACAAGAGGGGGAAGAAAGGACGTAAGAGAACCCTGTGTTCCAGCCATGACATGGATGCTGCACTGCTGAAGTCTCAGCAGCTCTGAGCACTTGCATGATCTCTGCACAAGAGCAGGTCTGTCAGCATTTTATTCATGGAGAGAGAGGGGTTCATGAGGCTCCAGAGCTCCCTGAAAATCTATCTGCAGTCAATGGTGCTGGAGAAGAAGAAGCATTTTTTCAGTGGTGTGACCCCTAGAAAGAAGCCCATGTTGCTACCAATAACTCCTCATCCTTGCATCTATAAATAACCCCAAATGAAATCATGGGGCCAAAAAAAATTTTTTAAGAGTAGAGGGAGATTAATTGGGATGAGAAAGCAGCTAGAGAGTGGGAATGGAGCATGAGAAGAAATAGAAGGGTTGATATGACCAAAATACCTCATGCACATATATGGAAACAATTTCTGTGTGTCATTAATGTGCTAGGACAATGTTTAAGGTTGTTTAGCTTTTACTTTTAATATGTATGAGTATTTTCCTATGTGTATGTGTGTATGTAATGTGTGTACCTGGTACTTGGCAGAAGTCAAAAGAGGGCATCTGATCCCCTGGAACTGGAAATAATGTCTCAGAATTATAAAAACCCAACCACTATTGTTTTAATGATCGTGCACTGTAATGTCCAGTTAAGTCATCATTTATAGTGATGTACTATTGAAGCTTGGTGAGAGGGACTCACAGGTCCTCCTAACAAAGATGACAGGTAATATAGCAATAATGAATAAAACTGGTAAATGTAAGGTATGTGCTGGATAGTTTTATAGCAACTTGATGTAGCTAAATTCATTTGAGAGGGGGAAACCTCAATTTAAAAATACTTCCATCAAATCAGGTTGTAAGCAAGCCTGTTGGACTTTTTTCTTAGTTACTGATCAATGGCAGGCAGCCCAGCCCATGGTGGTGATCCTTTTCTATAAGAAAGCAAGCTGAGCAAGCCATGAGAAACAATCCAGTAAGCAGCACCCAGCCATGCCGTCTGCATCAGCTCCTGCCTCCAGATTCCTGCCCTGTTTGAGTCCTGTCCTGACTTCCTTCAACTGATGAACAGTGAATTGGAAATGGAAACCAAATAAACCCTTCCTTACCCAAGTTCCTTTGGTCATGATGTTTCTTCACATCAACAGTAAGCCTAAAGAAGACAAGTTGGTAGCAAGATAGTGTGGTATTCCTGTGGCAGACATGGACAGGGTTTTGGAGAGGAATGTAGAAGGGATTTGGAACTTTGGGCTGGAAAAGTCATCAAGTGTTGAGAGCTCACTTCAGGAGCTGAGAAGACAAAGTGTTGAAAGCAGCACAGACAATGGAGGCCTGGATGGGAAGTCTGGGAAA
>PVIU01019405.1:0-11776 GCA_004026605.1 Ondatra zibethicus
TCACACCCCAGCCCCTCACTGGGGGATTCTAGGCAGGTGCTCTACCACTGAGCCACACCCCAGCTCCTCACTAGGGGATTCTAGGTAATCACACTACTACTGAACCACACTTTCAGCCTCTTGTTGGCAGAGTCTAGGCAGGTGCTCTACCACTGAGTCACACTGCAGCCCCTCACTGGGGATTCTAGGCAGGTGCTCTACCACTGAGCCACACCCCAGCCCCTCACTGGGGATTCTAGGCAGGTGCTCTACCACTGAGCCACACCCCAGCCCCTCACTGGGGGATTCTAGGCAGGTGCTCTACCACTGAGCCACACCCCAGCTCCTCACTGGGGATTCTAGATTCACTCACTCTATCACTGAACTATATACTTTGGTTTTGAGTACTTCTTATCTTTGATTTATTATATTGAACAGTCCATTTATTTTATTTTTTTAAAGATTTATTTATTTATTATGTATACAACATTCTGCCTCTATGTATCCCTGCACACCAGAAGAGGGCGCCGGATCTCATTACAGATGGTTGTGAACCACCATGTGGTTGCTGGGAATCGAACTCAGGACCTCTGGAAGAGCAGCCAGTGCTCTTAACCACCAAGCCATTTCTCCAGCCCAGTCCATTTATTTTATACTGTTGTTTGGAGAGAGGGTCTCCTTTGTAGTTCAGGCTTTTCCTGCATCAGCCCCATGCATTCTGCTCTTACAGTCAGAGGCACCATACTCAGCCCACACAGTGCTTTTGAGTCTAAAGATGAAGCAACTGGACTAGACCTTTTCAAAGGCTGCGTTCTGCCCAATGGTCTTATGCTTCTGTGGCATCTTTGAAAGGAAAGAGACTCTCACCGGGCGGTGGTGGCGCACGCCTTTAATCCCAGCACTCGGGAGGCAGAGGCAGGAGGATCTCTGTGAGTTCGAGACCAGCCTGGTATACAAGAGTTAGTTCCAGGACAGGCTCCAAAGTTACAGAGAAACCCTGTCTCGAAAAAACCAAAAAAAAAAAAAAAAAAGAAAGAAAGTAAAGAGACTCTGATTAAAGAGAAAACATAGGCAGAGAAATGAAATCATTCTACCTTTGACTGCGAAGCAGCAGGTAGGCCATCTATCACACCATTGGAAGGGGGGGGATGGTGGGTAATGAACCTCAGGTGGTCTCCAGGCAGCCCTTACTCACCCGTAAAAGTTGGTACACATCATGAAGAAAGGCCCCTCGCTTGTGCTGCTTGCTTCCAGCCGAGCAAGAGGCAAAGTGTGCTTTGTGCCAGTCTCTAGCACAGGGACAGACCGTCCCTTTAAGCAGTCTGTGCCAAAGCATACGCATTCTCTAGTGTAAAAATGCTTTTCTGGCTGGGCAGTGGTGGCACACAACTTTAATCCCAGTACTTAGGAGTCAGAGGCAGGCGGATCTCTGAGTTTGAAGCCAGCCTGGTCTACAGAGTGAGTTTCAGGGCAGCCAGGGATACATGGAGAAACCCTGTCTTGAAAATTAAATTAAAATAAAATAAATAGAAATGTTTTTCTGGAGGCAGGAATGGTGATGTATGCATGTATAATGCATGATGTATGTATGTATAATTCTAGCATGGGAGGCTGAGGCAGGACGATGGTAAACTCAAGGCCTGCTTAGTTGGGCTACAAAGCCCGACTGTCCCAAAATTCAAGTCAACAACAAAAACAGCCTTTCTAGACACTGGGTATGCATTCGGTAGTGAGCTGGCACTGAAGCCGTAGCATTGGTAGGTCCTGTCTAGCCAACAGAACAACTTGTCCCTCTGGGTCCGTGGCCTTCCTCAGCACAGCTGGCACTCCTGCCTATACTGAGCCTCCTTGACACTTGGGTCGCTTTCTGCATAGCACTGCTGTCTGTCATTAGCTCTGGCTATGAAAATCATGAACTCTATGAAATCCTCCATGAGAGCTTCAGGACTCGTTGCTGAAGATCTTGCAGGTTTCAACTCCAAAGGGTCACCAGGTAGAAAGGGCACTCCCTCTATGCAGGGAGGAGGCTCTATCCCTCCAGATCATTTTTCTTATTTTGATATGTGCCTCTGGTAAGATGGATAAGGACAAAGCAGCCTTCTAGATCCTTCCATTGAGCAGAGAGAACTGAAAAAAGTGAAAAGCCAAACCTGTGAGCTTCCCCTCTCCTACTTGACCTCTATCCATCCGTCCCCTCAGTGCCTGTTTTAGATCCTTCGAGGAAGCTCACGGGTCCCATTCGATTTTGGGTTTTCCACCACTCTAAATAGAGCGCCCACCTCACTCCGGTGTGGGAGAGGAAGACAGAACACAGCAATCTGTTTCCAAACCTCTGCTTGCTCAGAGTCTCTGCCCAGTTCATGTGTGAGTAATTGGCATTGTTTGGGCTGGTGATATGAAATCTCGGCCTCGGTGCCCAGTGCAATCGCAGCTTTCCTGACAGTGCTGCTGAAGGCTGCTGCTTCCTGCAGTTAAACCCACAGGGGTTCTGTGAGCTCTGCTGGTAACAGGTACATTGATGCTTACAGCCAAATTAAAATCCAGAGGAAGTCAGCACCTCCTTATAAGCTAGATGGATGGACGCTAGCTTCCCATTCATTATCTAGAGAGAACCCTGGTCCTGTCTATACTTGATTTTCTTCTTTCCCAATGACTATGTTTGTCACGAGGGAAAAAGCCCCTACTCTACAGATGTTCAGATGCCCCTTTATTGGTTTGACAGATACAAACAATCAGAAGGGCATACTGAGTTGGGAGTAATTAATAGGCTCATGTGTTCTTCTTTGCCCATCTCTCTCTGTTTCTGTCTCTCTGTCTCTCTCTGTGTGTGTGTGTGTGTGTGTAGGCCTGAGGTTGGTGTCAGGAATTACTCTTAATCAGTCTTCCACCTCACTGAGGTAGGGTCTCTTTGTCAAACCCAGAGCACAAGGCTATATCCAGCTTGCTCTGGGGGAATCCCCTGTCTCCACCTGCCCAAGGCTATGATTATAGCAGGCTGCATATATGCCCACCTGGTATATATGTGGGTTCTGGGGATCCAAACTTAGATCCTGACATTTGCTTGCATGGTGCCCAAGTTAGTTTTACCTTGAGCTTGTCATAGTCTAGAGTCATCTGAGATATGAGTCAATTGAGAGACTACCCAGATCAGACTGGTCCGTGGGCATATCTGTGAGGGACTGCCTTGATTGTTAGTTAATATAGGACGGCCCAGGCCACTGTGGGTGGAACCATTCCCTGGGCAGATGGTCTTGGGCAGTATAAGAAAGCTAGCAGAGCATGAGCCAGAGCAAATGACTGAGCGCCAGTCCTCTGTTTCTTCTGCTGTATTTCCTTGGCTGTGAGTCAGTTCCCTGGTTGGGGGTTGCACTGTGTGGAACAGTAGCCAGTCTCGTCTTTATGCTCCTGCCTGAGGGTCCTGCCCTGACTGCCCTGGATGACGGATTGTGACCTGAAAGTATAAGATGAAATAAACCCTTGGTCAGGGTGTTTGTCAGAGCAACAAAATGGAGCTATATGTGACAAGAACTTTAACCAGCACAGGGTGTGTGTGTGTGTGTGTGTGTGTGTGTGTGTGTGTGTGTGTGTGTGTGTGTGTGTGATCAGTTCAAATCAGCAGCAACGCTCAGCCATCCGGAGGACTATACGCCCTGGCGTTGCTCTATCGGGTCTGATGGCACTAACTCCTGGTTGCGCCCTAACAGGCATCCTTGGTCGCATGACTTTGTAGTTCTCCAAAGGAAAAGGGATGAAATATGTCCCATGGTTCATTTCAATTGGCAGAGTACCTTGATACATTGTGGTTGTGCCAGTTAGAGAAGGGATCCAGTGATGGGGCAAGGGGATAAATGACAGTAGGTAGCTACAGAAGTCACCAAAGCTGGCACTTTGGTGCCTGTGTAGTGGATGAGTTTGAAGTAGGTCATAGGTCCCTTCCCCTTTGCCTACCTTAGGCTTGAGGAAGGTGCTGGATTTCCAAGTGGTGGTCATACACGGCTGCCTTGAATGTGGCTGTATGGCTTTGGGGAAGATACATGAATCTTCTAAGATGGAGAAGATGCCCCTGAGGCTGTAAGGAAGAAGACAGAATGGAGTTAGAGGAGGCTGCAGAACCCCCAAAAGTTACCTCTGTGGCCAGCAATAGAGATGTGGAGACACCCACAGGTGTGGAAGAATAGCTCATGGCACTCCTAGGCTTTCTCTTTTCTTCTTTGTTTCTTCCTTCACTTCCTTCTCTCTTTCCTTCCTTCCTTCTTTTCCTTTCTTTCTTTGAGATAGGGTCTCTCTAACATCGCCCTGGCTATCCTGAAACTTACTCGTAGACCAGGCTGCCAGGCTGACCTCACACTCACAGAGATCCGCCTGCCTCTGCCTCCCTAGTGCTGGGATTAAAGGCGTGTGCTGCCGCTGCCACCACTCAGGCCAGGCTTTGTTTTCAAATTCCATGGCCACTTAGACATGAAAGAGGCTGTATCCTCAAGCCCAACAGAAGGTAAGGGGAGGTCTGGAGGAGCCACACGCCCAGCTTCTTTATGTGGGCTCTGAGGATCAAATTCAGGTCCTCACGTTTGCTTGGCAAGCATTGCACTGATTAAGACAGCTCTCCAACCCTGGAAGATACCACTCATATTAAAGGCCACCACAGACAACCTGTGAAGTAGACTGCCCCTTCAGCTGCAGCTACTTCTTTCTTAGATCCTTCCTTAGCCAAGTGAAGACACAGCTGGTTTCCAGAACACCTGCCAGCTCACCTGGTTGAAACAAGGCTGGAGAGAGTGACTCAGTGGCCACAGTTTCAACATGAGAAACTGTGTGTCACATTCTCAGCTCATTCATGGGTTTTCTCTAGTTTCTTTTCTTTTTCTCCCTAACATTCCTATTTAATGACTCATTTAAAAACTCACTATGTTGCTGGGCAGTGGTGGTGCATGCCTTTAGTACCAGCACTCAGGAGGTAAAGACAGGCAGATCTCTGCATTCCAGAGCAGCCTGGTCTACAGAACCAGTTTCAGGACAGCCAGGAAAACACAAAGAAACTCTGTTTTGAAAAACTGAAAAAAGAAAAAGAAAGAAGGATGAAAACTCACCTTATCACCATTATTTGAAAGAAAAGCTGCAGGTGTTCATTCCCATTTGCATCAAAGTGAAGACTTTTAAAGGTTTTATTTTTTCTTTTTCCTTTATTTTTTTTAGATTTATTTATTTTTATTATGTATAGTGTTCTGTCTGCATGTATGCCTGCAAGCCAGAAGAGGGCACCAGATCTCATTCCAGATGGTTGTGAGCCACCATGTGGTTGCTGGGAATTGAACTCAGGACCTCTGGAAGCGCAGCCAGTGCTTTTAACTGCTGAGCCATCTCTCTAGCCCTTACTTTTTTTTTCAAGGCAGGGTTTCTCTGTGTAACAGTCCTGGCTGATCTGAAACTCCCTCTGTAGACCAGACTAGCCTCAAACTCACAGAGATCCAGCTGCCTCTGCCTCCCTTTGGAGTGCTGGGATTAAAGGAGCGCACCACCACCACCTGGCTTGGCAAGCACTCTTAGCTGCTGAAACAATTTAGCTAAATTGGCAATCTTCAACCAGAGACTCTTCTCAAAAAACTGGGTCAATAATGAGTGTTATTATTATTAAACATCTCCCCAGCTCCAAAGTGGGGTTTCTAAGATGTATTGGGAAAAAAAGACAGAGCTGGAGATGTGGCTCAGTTGGTAGAGTGTTCACCTGGCACGCATTAAGCCCTGGGTTCCGTCCCCAGTACAACATAAACTAGGTGCACACAATTGTCATCCTCTCACTTGAGAGGTAGAGGCAGGAGAATCAAGGTCATGTATGGCTACATTTTGAGTCTGAGACTAGTCTGGGATGTGTGAGAGCATGTCTGGGATGTGTGAGAGCATGTCTGGGATGTGTGAGAGCATGTCTGGGATGTGTGAGAGCATGTCTGGGATATGTGAGACTAGTCTGGGATGTGTGAGAGCATGTCTGGGATGTGTGAGAGCATGTCTCAAAACACAGCAAGAGTGGCTCCAATGCAGGTGCCCATGAGGAGGAGACTGAGCCTACACAGTGCCCCTCACTAGTAAAACACCCAAGAAATCTCTCTCTGCTATAATAAAAAGGAAGTGTGTGTAGGGGGAGATATGTAATAACACTATACTGCCACATGTAGTGGGGGCATAATTTTAATCTTAGCATTTGGAAGGCTGAGGTTCGAGGGCTATCAATTCCAAGCCAGTCTTGGCTACATAATGAGAAGCAGTCTCATTATGTATATCAGTGGTTAGTGCTGACCAAGCATGAATTCAGCTTTGAGATTGATCCCCCTCTATCACATAAAATGGTCATATTGATAATCTTCACACTCAGAAAATAGGATGAGAGTCAAGTTCCAGGTCACCCTCAGCAGAAAGAAAGAGGAAGGAAGGGAGGACAGCCAGGAGAAAGAAAGGAAATAAATAGACTTATCTTTTGTTTTAAAAAAGAGGGACGGGCTGGAGAGATGGCTCAGTGGTTAAGAGCACTGGCTGCTCTTCCAGAGGTCATGAGTTCAATTCCCAGCAACCACATGGTAGCTCACAGCCATCTGTACATAATAAATAAATAAATAAAATCTTTAAAAGAAAAAGAGGGAGGATCAGGACTGGAGAGATGGCTCAGCAATTAAGAGCACATACCGCTCTTGCAAAGGGCCTAAGTGCCTTTCCTGTCACCCACATAGGGTGCTCACGACCACCTGTAATTTCAGCTCAAGGAGATTTGAAGCCCTCTTCTGACTTCCTTGGGCATACACACATGTGGCACACACTCACACATATACATATGTCTTAGTCAGGGTTTCTATTGTTGTGAAGACTCCATGACCACTGTAACTCTTATAAAGAAAAACTTTTAATTGGGTGGCTCTGTTCAGAGGTTTGGTCTATTGTTGTCATGGTGGAACATGGTGGTGTTCCAGACATAGTGCTGGAGAGATAGCTGAGAGTTCCACATCTTGTGCAGCAACAGGAAGTGAACTGTATTACTGGGTGTAGCTTGAGCATAGGAGACCTCAAAGCCTATCCCTACAGTGACACACTTCCTTCAACAAGACCACATATACTCCATCTACCCCAACAAGGCCACACCTTCCATTAGCTCCACTCCCTTTGGGGGACATTTTCTTCCAAACCACTATAACATACTAACAAAAATAATTTTGAAAATCTTTAAAAATAGGGAGAATGGGCTAGATGTGGCCATGCATGCCTTTACTCCCAGAACTAGGTAGGCAGAGGCAGTGAATTTCTATTTATTTATTATGTATACAGTATTCTATCTGTGTGTATGTCTGCAGGCCAGAAGAGGGCACCAGACCTCATTACAGGTGGTTGTGAGCCACCATGTGGTTGCTGGGAATTGAACTCAGGACCTTTGGAAGAGCAGGCAATGCTCTTAACTGCTGAGCCATCTTCTCCAGCCCAGAATTTCTGTATATATAACAAACCTAGTGTGTATTTGGGGGGCTTGGAGTTGAGCACTAAACAGACTGGGGTAATTCTAGCTGTGGATATGTCCACAGAGTGACTGAGTTATATGGTATAATAACCAACTCAAACTAACTCAGAATAAAATGGAGCAAAGAAATAAGGGCACATGCTTTTAATCCCAGTACTTGGGAGGCAGAGGCAGGTGGATTTGAGACCAGCCTGGTCCACAAGGTGAGTTTCAGGGCAGCCAGTACTATATAGTGAGACCCTACCTCAAAAAACAAAAAAACAAAACAAAACAAAAAAAAAAAAAACAAAGGAGAAGGAATAGAAAAGAGAAGCTAATCTACAGACCTACAGTTATTCCTAAAGGATATCCATGCTTCTCTTGCAGAGAAGTCAGTGGTATTCTGAGTTAGCTCAGTCAGTGATAGCCCAGTCAAGGGAACTAGCTGAGACCAGCTTACCATCTTCATCTCCTCCTACCAGACCTGTGCAGGCCTGTTCTTCATGGAGCCCCTCCAAGTGTCTGCCTATCTATGGGGCCTGGGTGTCCAATACAAACAAGGGCAAGAAGCCACAAAGACATGCCACCCCACCTCTCCTCTTCATCTCCTGCAATACCTACCATGACAAGCTCTGGGGCGCATGGTGGTGGATCTTCTGGGGCTGAACTGCATCCCCAGGCCATGATCTTTACTCTTTATGTTGCTTTATAAGTAAGTAGCTGTGAAATTCTTGGCCCTTTCTGCAAGAGTGTACCTGGCAGTGGGTGCATGGCCATAGGTGCCTACAGATCTGGGTTTGAGCTTCTGAGTGCAGTCAAGGCTGTTTCTGAAGCCGAGAGGGATTTGCAGAAGGGCTGACTGCTTGGGTAGGGGACTATCAAATGCTTAATTTCTAAATGTTTCCTAATTACATCTTCCTGTGGCTGTTTTCTTTCCCACAGATCGTGAAAATCAGTCCATGCTAATCACGTAAGTGTCTCTTCCGTCTTTCAGTCTATATACATATAATTAGGCCCGTGCCTTACACGTATAATTAAGCCTTCTTGGAATTAATCCGGGGACTTTGAGCAGAAGTCTGCAGGCTGCAAGCGGGCTCAACGGGGCGAGGGAGGCTGCACCTGCTAAGGGCATAGGGTGGGTAGGAAAGCCTGGTGTCTCCTCACCTGTTCATCTGTCTGGTCTGAGGGAATGAGACACATATAGAAAGGTGTCCGTTCTACGGCTTCCCCTCTCTGTGGACGATTCCCTGTGACCCCTCCACTTGCCACCTTCTGTTTTCCACCTACAGTGGGTGGAGACTCTGGCGCTGCTGACTGAGAACACAGAGAGAATCATAGCTTACCAATGTTAGAGGGACTAGAAAACAAGCCCTGCCCTCAAGAAGGTCTAACTCCCTCTTCAGATTTAGTGGTCCATGTAGCAACGCTGGTTCTTGGCTGCTCTATGGGTTAGTGCTATGAAATAAGAATAGGATTAGGGAGAAGCAGTTGAGGGTGGGTGTCATACAGGGAAGGAGTGGCTATCGACTCTGGTTCCTGTGCCAGAAGGACAAGAGGCTGAGCCCCTTGCACCTGTCAAAGGAGAAATGGGAGCAGGGACTTCTTGTTAAACTATTTCTGCAAGGCCCTGGTCACTCCTGCAACACAGGATTCTTTGCTGGGTCATTATAAAAAAGCTAACAGAGGGGCCAGTGGGAGTGGGATGGCTCAGGGGGTAAGGGTGCTTGCCACTAAATCTAATGACCTAAGTTCGATCCCTTGGACCTACGCAATGGAAGGAGAGCACCAACTCCATTGTTAAAGGTGGACCATGATACATGTGTTCTCCCCCATAAATGAACAAACAAACAAATAATTAAATAATAGAGCTGGCCATGTGGTGCATACCTATAATTCCCTCATGGGGGAAGCTGAGGCAGGAGGGTTACCAGATCAAAGTCAGCCTCAACTACATCAGGTTGTCTCACAAAACCACACCAGCTAGATGTCTGTCATCACAGCACTCTGGAGAAAGAAGCAGGAGGATCCTCATTCTTTAAATTTTTTTTTTATCTTTTGGGGATTTTCAAGTCATGATTTCTCTACACAGTCCTGGAACTTGCTAATAGACCAAGGCTGGCCTCAAACTCACAGATTCGCCTGCCTTTGCCTCCCAAGTGTTGTGGGGTAGAGACAGGAGGATCATGAGTTTGCAACTGGGCAGGGAAGCAGTGAGTTTAAGGCCAGTCTGGGTTATGAAGCAAGACTGTCTCAAACACAACATACGCTGTATCTGGTGTAAACACCAGGCCACCTCTGCATCACTGACCCATTTGTCCTTGGCATACATCATTTTGCAGTGGAGAGTCAATTCTTGATTAATTTCACGAGTTAAAGAAACCTGGGCCAGAGAGATGGCTCAGCACAAAATAAATGTGGTGAAAATATGATAAATGTGATAAAAAAGGCCACAGGCTTGATGTGCTGGTGAACACCTTAAACCCCAACACTTTGAGGCAGAGGCAAGTGGATGTCTGTGTGTTCAAGGTCAGCCTGGTCTACAGAGCAAGACCCTGAATAAGCCAAAGACCTTGTGTGATCAGAGAGCTTGTTTGTGTGAACTGTATTCTTTCCTGCCTCTGCCTTCAAGGGACATGACCTCAGAAATATGAGGCCATAGCTGCATTAAAGTGGGTTTGAACGTAGGCCTTGAGCCCAATTCTTACCAGAAACACACTTTTCAGAAGGGCAAAACATGGTAGTGTGGCAAGAAATGACTGAGCTATAGGAGTGGTACCCCAGAGACAGGGGTCTGAAGAAGATTTAAGGGCAACACTCAAGTTCTTTGAGTGGTCCCCAGTGAAGGAGCCAGCCAATCAGGTTTGGGACAGAAAAGGCTGAGTCTGTGGGGCTGATTCATGTGGCTCCTGAGATGAAAGAGTCCTCCTCTAAGATAGAGTCCTCCACTGCTCTGTTGGAAGATCCCAGGGCAGTGTTTGTGTGCGGGTGACTCCCAGATCCGAAAGCTGCTAGAAAAGACTATAAAAGTCCCAGCTGGGTTTACTGTGGGTGTGGTAACTATTGGTGGGATGATTTCCCACAGCTGGCAGGATTTAAAAATATCTGTCTATTGCACTCATAAATTATTAAAGCACCCCAGAAATCCCAGAGTGCATTGCATCTGAAGTTGTAGTCTGCAGCCCAAACATACAAGAGCAGCCTTGGTTCTAAGCTGTCCTTTCTTCACTATTGGCTGAGAGACCCCTGAACAAGTCTCTTCTTCCTGTGTTTCTTTCCCACTGAGCCACAACCTCAGCCCCTCACTGGGGGATTCTAGGTCATGTGTGTGGAAGTTAGAGAACACTGACTGTCCTCATCTTTTACTCTCTGCCTTGTTTCCTTGAGTTAGAGTCTCCTGCTGAACCCGGAGCCAACAAGTTTCCACCAATCCTCCTGTCTCCACTACTCATGACACCAGCACTATAGGCCTGTGCAACCATGTGTAAGTGCTGAGATCTGAACCCAGGCCCTCAAGCCTATTACCTGCTCCCTCTTTTTTAATTTTTCATTTTGAGACTGAATCTTGCTAAGTTACTCAGTGGTCTTTGAACTCATGACACTTCTGCCTTCTTTCTGGGATTAGAAGGCATCACTCATTTAATCCCAGTGCTTAATTGAGGCAGGAAGATTGTAAATTCAAGACCTGCTTAGGCAAGTTACTGAGATGTGACTCAATGATAGAACACCTGCCTAGAGTCCCCCAGTGAGGGGCTGGGGTGTGGCTCAGTGGTAGAATACCTGCCTAGAATCCCCCAGTGAGGGGCTGGGGTGTGGCTCAGTGGTAGAGCCCCTGCCTAGAGTCCCCCAGTGAGGGACTGGGGTGTGACTTAGTGGTAGAACACCTGCCTAGAATCCCCCAGGGAGGGGCTGGGGTGTGGCTCAGTGGTAGAACACCTGCCTAGAATCCCCCAGGGAGGGGTTGGGGTGTGGTTCAGTGGTAGAACACCTGCCTAGAATCCCCCAGTGAGGGGATGGGGTGTGGCTTGGTGTGAATAGATCACCCTCACACATATGCAAGCACACACACATATATAGCTCAGTGGGAGAGTATCTAGCATGCATCAACTAGGTGCTGGGTTCTATTCCTAGCAATGAAAACAAACAAACTAAGCCACCCATGGCTTATCAGAGGATTTAAAGAACACTGTCATTTTTCAATAAATAAGAATTAGTGTTTTGATCCTTAGTCATCAGAGAAATGCAAATCAAAACAACTCTGAGATTCCATCTTACACCTGTAAGGATGGCCAAGATCAAAAACACTCATGACAACTTATGCTGGAA
>PVIU01019405.1:11876-23920 GCA_004026605.1 Ondatra zibethicus
TCAGTGTGGCGATTTCTCAGAAAATTAGGAAACAACCTTCCTCAAGACCCAGTAATACCACTTTTGGGTATATATCCAAAGGATGCTCAATCGTGCCACAAGGACATGTGCTCAACTATGTTCATAGCAGCTTTGTTTGTCATAGCCAGAACCTGGAAACAACCTAAATGCCCCTCGATCGAAGAATGGATTAAAAAAATGTGGTATATTTACACAATGGAGTACTACACAGTAGAAAAAAATAATGACAGCTTGAATTTTGCAGGAAACTGGATGAAACTAGAAAGCATTATTTTGAGTGAGGTAACCCAGACACAGAAAGACAATTATCACTTGTACTCACTCATAGGTGGTTTTTAAACATAAAGCAAAGAAAATCAGCCTACAAGCCACAATCCCAGAGAACCTAGACAACAATATGGACACTAAGAGAGACTTACATAGATCTAATCTACATGGGAAGTAGAAAGTATAAAAAGACAAGATCTCCTGAGTAAATTGGGAGCATAGGGACCTTGGGGGAGGGTTGAAGGAGGGAGGGGAGTGTCGGGGGGGGAGCAGAGAAAAATGTAGAGCTCAATAAATATCATGGAAAAATAAAAAAAAGAATTAGTGTTTTGTAGCTGGTAGGTGGTGGCATACACCTTTAGTCCCAGTTCTTAGGAGGCAGAGGCAGGAGGATCTCTGTGAGTTTGAGGCCAGCCTGGTCTACAGTACAAGTTCCAGATAGCCAGGACTACACAGAGAAACACTGTCTTAGAGAGAGAGAGAGAGAGAGAGAGAGAGAGAGAGAGAGAGAGAATTAATGGTTTGAAATCTGCCATTGGTGGACTATGACAGGATGAGTTCAATGCTGTAACCCCTTCCACTAAAAGACAGTGAAAATCATAATAGAATTGTTTTCACATTGAAGATGCCCCAGAATCCCAATGTCTGGTGTGGTGGTGGCATACACCTTTGTTCCCAGCACTTAGGAGGCAGAGACAGGTGGATCTCTGTGTGTTCTAGACCAACCTGGTCTACATAGAAAGTTCAGTCAGTCAGAGCTATATAGTGAGACTCTGTCTTAAAACAAAGCAAAATAAAAACAAAGCAAAACAACTCCCGCCCCAGCTTCATCGCTTGCATGGTAGAGAGTTGCGGGTAGGGAATCTTGCCTTCTGTATATAGTGTAGGGTATTGTAAAAACAGTTTTTAAACCAATGTTCAGCCCTGAAAACATATACAAAAAGTAACAGAGATTGATCAAATTGTATTTATGTATTTAAGAACATACACACACACATACACACAACAACTAATGAAACAAGAGGCTATGAATTTGAAACAGTGAGAAAGAGGGGTATATGGGAGGGTTGGGGGAGGAAAGTGAAGTGGTAAATGAGACAATTATAATCTCAAAATTTTAAAAGCCAAGGTTTTAAAACATTTATTTATTTGTTGTTTGTTATGTGTGTGTCTGTCTCTCTCTCTGTCTCTGTCTCTGTCTCTCTCTCTCTCTCTCTCAAGAGGACAACCTGCGGGAGTCAGATTTCTCCTTCCATCAAGTTGAAGGGATCGAACTCAGGTCATGAGGCTTAGCAGCAAGTGCTTTTTATCACTTTTTGAGTCTTGCTTTGTGGAACAGGCTGATTTTGAACTAACGATCCCCCACCCCTCTGCTGCCTCTAGACTGGGACTCGAGGCGTACACCACTGTAGGCACAATCTGAGAAACTGTTGTCTTTCATCCAGTAAAGGAGTGGCTGGAGGGCAGGGTGGGAGTAGGTGCGGGGAACAGGAGGAGGGGAGGGAGTGAGAACTATGGTTGGTATGTAAAATGAATAAAAAAAATTAAAAAAAAAATAGAAAAAAAAACTGACTCAGGTATAGCTCTTCCTCCGTACTCTTGAACAGCTCAGTCACCTCCATGGGCTCTCCCTCCTCCCCATCTGTCTTCTGGAAGTGATAATCCCACACCATAAGCGTCCCTTTGTCATTTGTTGCCTGGCAGTTCAATCACATTATCTTCTTGCACTCTAGTTTCTGTTGGTTTTGCTTAGCATAGATGGAAGTCAGGCAGGAGATAAGACTGAAATCCACCCGGGAAGGATACACAAACAGTCCCAAAGGCAGAGACACAGCTTGTCACTAATACAAACATCTGCCCTCATATGTGAGCTTATGAGGAAAATAGAGCTAAGAATTTCTTTTGTGTTAATAACAGTTAGGCTGTTTGTATGCTTTGGGGCACATGTACGTGTGTGTGTGTGTGTGTGTGTGTGTGTGTGTGTGTGTGTGTGTGTGTGTGTGTGTGTGTGCGCGCACCTGCACACATGCATGTGCGAGCAAGTAGACCAGAGGTTAACCTTGTGTCTTCAGGATGTTCTCCACTTGTGTTTTGAGATAAGTCTCCCACTGAACCTGGAGCTGGCTTACTCACCTAGTATGGCTGGTCAGCTAGCTCCAGAATCTACTTATCTCTGCCTTCCCCCCAACACTTGTTAAGGATGCATGCCATGCTACTGTATCCAGCTTTTAAGTACCTGCCGGGGATCCAAACTCAGGTCCTTATGCTGGTGCAGCAAGCATTGTGCCCACTGAGCCATCTTCTCAGCCTTCTCCTTTGTCAACAACAATTAGGCTGGGTATCTTTTCTGAGGAGGGAATATATTTGTGTGTTTTGAGTGGGTGTGTGTATGTGTGTGTTCTGTGGAGGTCAGAGATCAACCTCAGAGGCCTTCCTCCTTATTTTTCTGACACAGGGTCTCTCTTTAGCCTGGAACTCACCAGGTGAGCCAGGCTGGCCAGTCAGGGAGCCCTAGGGACCCTCCTGTCTCTGTGTTCCCAGCACTGGGATTATAAGCATGTATCACTATACCCAGCTTTTGTATGTGGATACCAGGTCTCGAACTCAGGTCTTCATGTTTGTGTGGTAGGCACTTTGCTCACCGAGCTATCTTCTCCCCAGGCAGCTTGTATCTGAAAAAAAAAAAAAAAAAGATACTGCTATGAACTGCAAGCTCAAAGGATGTACAAGACTCTGGAACCTGGTTCCAACACTTTATTGGCTATTGAAAAATGTCTGGAGCAGAAAAACTCCACCTTTGCCAAATAAGAGAGCTTGTCTGACCCCCCAGGATAAGATCAGAAAACATGAAGGGTGTTTTCTCTAAAAGGATGCTCAGTCAGATGATGCCACACATATGTGCTGGGTAGGGGAATTTCTGGTGATTTTTGTTCTTTTTTAAAAAATTTATTCATTTACTTATTTAATCCTGATCTCACTATGTATTCCTGGTTGCCCTAGAACTCACTCTGTAGACCAGGCTGGCCTTAGACTCACAGAGATCCAACTGCTGCTGCCTCCTGAGTGCCGGGATTAAAGATGTGTGCCACCATGCTGGTACTCTTTTCTTGTTGCTGTTTTGAGTCAGTTCTCCCTATTTAACCCAGGCTGGCCTTGAGCTCCTGAGCTCCTGATCCTTTTGCCTCAGGTACTGGGATTACAGGCGTGCAATGATGTACCCAGCAAAGGTGACTTAAACAAACAAAAAGCCTTCTTT
This sequence comes from Ondatra zibethicus, assembly GCA_004026605.1. Taxonomy (NCBI): domain Eukaryota; kingdom Metazoa; phylum Chordata; class Mammalia; order Rodentia; family Cricetidae; genus Ondatra; species Ondatra zibethicus. The sequence goes on from PVIU01019405.1 coordinate 15,421, forward strand.
AGCGGCTGAGGTGATGGCTCAGTGTCTGTTATAAAAGCATAAGACCCTGAATCTGCAGCATCCTAGTAAGAAGCCACAACCTTCTAGTCTCAGCGCTTGGAAGACGGAGTCAGGAGGATCCCTGGGGCTATTCTAGCTGATTTAGAGAGCTCCAAATTCAGTGAGAGACCTACCTAAAAAAATAAGGTGGAGAATGATTGAGGCAGACACCTAACATTTTTCTCTGGCCCCCACATGAATGGGTACACATGTATATACATAGACATTACACACATACACAAATAAATATGAAATAAATGAGTAAATAAACCTTCTTTAAGCATATCCGGTTCCTTGAAAATAATCCCAGGAAGATTAGTTTTAGGATATGAAACTATTGTTAGTGATTTTGAATTTATTTTGTTTTATTATAAAGAGGAATCAAATAGAAATCAATGGCCAGAGGCTCTCTTTAGTATTCAGACTGCAGTGGTGGAGGAAGGGTCCTCCTGACTCATTCTAGAAGACACATTCTCAGCTGTTTGCCACAGTAGACACGGGAAGAAGGGGGATCGGTGCCGTCTCAGGGGTGGTGCAAGATGAAGCCTTGGCTGGTTCCCTGTGTACTCCTTAAAGACCAAACATGGACACGGATCCTGGGCTCAGAAATAGCCCCTTGCCCCAGAGAGCCTTGGAATTCTGCAGGGTCATCTCAAGGAAGGGAGAGCCAAAGGAGGTGACTGTTGGAACCCTCTGTGCTGGCTTTGAAGTGGAGGCCCAGGACAGGCTGTTCTGAGCAGAAGGCTCCTAAATTATGGCAGAGACAAGCCTGGGATGCAGACAAGGACTTTTGCACTGCCAGAGAGTTTGAAAAGGTCTCTGTTCCAAATCTACTAGAGGTTTCCCAGGGAGTGTGTGTTCTAGAAGACCCCAGACACAGTTGCCAAGCCTGCTGAAGACCAGTTTGCCTAGGTGTATAGCCCTTCCTACTCCACTTCTCTGCCCCTTCCTCCCCACCTTCTCTCTGCTTTTGCTTGATTCTGTTCTGTTTGAGACATAGCCTCATGTACCTGAGGGTTGCCTGAAACTCAGTATATAGCTGAAGATGACCGGCCCCACAGGAAGACTTGGGTAGACCTGAACAGAGGATGTGACACACTCTTACGCCCCAGACAGATGTGACCATGAAAACAAGGACTCAGTTTAGTACAGGACTTTGGACCAATACCCATCCTCAAACCCTGGTCCTCGTCATGTTCTGAGGACCATTATTAAACCTCTGTGAGTTCAGTTATGCTATGTGTGACACAAGCATAAGAGTGACTGTGTTGTGGAATTTTTGACGGAGTGGATAGATCACTCTTCTGTTCTGTTTTTCATCCTTAAGAGTTTATCCAAGGGCTTTCAATGCTGAATATCCACGTCACCTCCACAGGGCTCACTTGAACACGAGAGACCCACGCTTCCCACCCTCACACAAACCAAGCATTCTCTGGACCTGGACCATTTGGACCACAAAGCTCCCCAGCTGTTCTCAATATGCATCCAGAGGCCCAGTGACCATCACTTTGGTTACAAACAGGTCTGCGGGGAAGGATGAGCAGCCTCAAAACACCTGCTCACTACTGAGGGCATTTAAGGCTGCCCCTGGGACCAGATGCAGCAGTTCTCTGGATGGGACTGGTCAGGCTCACAAACCCACAGGTGATCTCTAGGTGAGTACGGAAGAAGGGTGGCTTGGACCTCTGCTTGTGGGTGTTAGAGTGCTCTCTGGCCTCTTCTGCCTGGGTTCCGACTCTTCTTCCTGTAGCAGGTCATGCAACTGTCTGGGCTCTTAGGATGCTCTTGCCAAGGTTGGGCCTAAGGGGCTACCTTGAGAAGGCTCAGGTTGCTGCATCTCCTGGTTGAAGTTAGCTGTGGCTTATGACATTGTAACTCTGAGACTGTCTTTATGACAGCTAAGGAGGAAGCAGCAACTGCTGGGTTTATGTCTACTCTGCTAAGCCTAGATATAAGCTGTTGTATATAGACAGGGTTATTTACTTCATTATAATATAGGCTTTTTGTTTTAGACAGGTTTGCTTAGCTATGGGCTAATATGCTTAGGACATGCTGAGGTGGGCAGGACTAATGTTCAACAAGTTAACTATACTATATGCATTTTTCCCCTTTAGAGGCAGTGTCTCCCTAGGTAGCCCAGGCTGGCTTCATACTCTAAATTCTCCTGCCTCAGCTTCAGGAATGCTGAGATTTGAGGCCTGGGCTACCAGGCCTGACTTCCAGGGCATTTTAATTTTAGTTACGATGTTTTAAATTTTTTGGTGGCTTTATCTGAGTAGAATCTTCCAAGCAGCAGCCTAGAGTCCTGATATCCTGCGTCCTGGCTCTCCTGCTGGCTCTCAGTGAGATCACCTGTGGGTTTGTGGGCCTGACCAGTCCCATTCAGAACAGGAGGCTTAATCACCCAAGTAGAGGGCCTGGCTGCCTGGCCACTTATGAGTTCCCAAGCAGCCCAGATAGCCTTGCATGTGTTTTCCTGGTGTCGTGAACGTGGCGCCGGAACTCTTGTGCCATTGTGTCTGGTTGGAAGAAACCTCATAAGGGAGCGAAGGAATGATGAAGGTGTTCCATGGTAGTTTCCCAGCTCCCCTATTGTCCTAAATTGCCTCTGCTTCAGGTGACCTCAGAAAGTAGGCGGAGAAACCTTATGCCAAAGGTCACTGGTATCCCTCTAAGGGAATAAGCCTTTCTCAGTTCAATCCAATTCATGGTTTTAGTGTAAATCCTACCTGGAGGGAAGTGGATGTTAGTGATGCAGAGGTAAGGGTTTCAACCACTGTTCTAGGTACAGATGAAGAGAGAAAATGTGACACAGATCAGTGTGTCTGCCCAAGATTTGTGTGTGTGCATGGTGGTGGGGTGCATATACATGCAGAGGTAGATGACCTGAAGGAGTTGGTTCTCATCTTCCACCATGTGGGTCCTGGGGTTCAAACTCAAGTGGTCACTTGCTACCAAGTTAACTTGATAGCAACTGCCTCTTTACCCCCCATTGTTTTCTATTCTTCCTTTCTCCCTTTCTTTCTTTCTTCCTTCCTTCTTTCTTTCTTTCTTCTTCCTTCCTTCCTTTCTTTCTTTTTTCTTCCTTCCTTTCTTTTTTTTTTTTTCTGAGATAGGGTTTCTCTGTGTAGTCCTGACTGTCCTGGAACTTGCTCTGTATTCCAGGCTGGCCTCCAACTCACAGAGATCTGCCTGCCTCTGCCTCCTGAGTGCTGGGATCAAAGGTGTGTGCCATCACTGCCCAGGTTCTTTTTATTGTTTTAATATTTTACTTTTATTATTTTACATTATGTGCTATGTATGTGGGGTGTGCATGTGAGTGCAGCTACCTGCAGAGGTGAGAAGATGGCATTGGCCCCCCGAGGCTGGTGTTTTAGGTTGGGAGGCACTACATGTGGGTATCAGGAATAGAGCTCCTGTTCTCAGCATGATCAGCGTACCCTCTTAACTGCTGAGCCATCTCTCTAGCCCAACTTCTTCTGTTTTCCTTTTTCTTTCTTTCTTTTTTGTTTGTTTTTCAAGACAGGGTTTCTCTATGTAGCCCTGGTTGTCCCAGAACTTACTTTGTAGACCAGGCTGTCCTCAAACTCAAGAGATCTGCTTGCCTCTGCCTCCCTAGAGCTGGAATTAAAGGTTTGCACCACCGCTGCCTGGCCCAAGTTCTTCTTTTTAAAACATTGGTTCTCAACCTGTGTGTTGGAACCCCTTTGAGGTCACATGTTAGATATCCTGCATATCAGCTATTTACATTATGATTCATAACAGTAGCAAAATTAGTTATGAAGTAGCAACAAAAATAATTTTATGGCCGGGTGGTGGTGGTGTGAACATTTAATCCCACCACTCGGGAGGCAGAGACAGGAGGATCTCTGAGTTTGAGGCTAGACTCCAAAGCGACAGTGAAACCTGTCCCAAAGATAGTTAGATAGATAGTTAGATAGTTAGATAGTTAGTTAGATAGTTAGTTAGTTAGATAGTTAGTTAGTTAGATAGTTAGTTAGATAGTTAGTTAGATAGTTAGTTAGATAGTTAGATAGATAGTTAGATAGATAGTTAGATAGATAGATAGATAGATAGATAGATAGATAGATAGATAGATAGATAGATACATTTATGGTTGGGGTCATCCCAACACGAGAATCTATATTAAAGGGCTGCAGCATTAGGAAGGTTGAAACCACTGTTTGAAAGTAATTTTTATTACATTCATTATGTGTGTGCGCAAGTGTTTGGCAGTCAGAGGACAACTTGTACGGGTCGGTTCTTGGTTCTCCTTCCATCACATGGGTTCTGGGGAATCAAACTCAGCCTTTGCCCACTGAGCCGGGATCTGTTCTTAAATGAGCATGTGAACAGGGCTGGGAACCTACAGAGTGAGGTGAGATGGGAGGGGTGTGAGGGTGTTGGAAGTCAGTGCTCTTCCTTGTCTCCTTAACCTTATGTGTATGGGTGTCTTGCCTGCATGACTGTCTGTGCCTGGTGCCTATGGAGGCCAGAAGAAGGGGTCGGGTCCCTTGGAACTGGAGTCATAGATTGTGGGCGGTCGTGTGACTCAAACCTAGAGGAGCTGTGCCATGCTCCAGCGTGTCTCAAAGTCTGCACTGCAGATGCTCCCTACCTTACGCGGATTTGGTACTCTGTCAATTTTATGATTTTTTGTTGTTGTTGTTTTGCAGTGGCACAGGAGCGTCACACATTCAGGAGAAACTGCTCTTGTAATATTGATCTTTAATTAGACTATCAGTATTTGATACAATGCTCTTTTTATTTATTTTTAATTTGGTTTTTCTAGACAGGGTTTCTCTCTGTTGCTTTGGCTGTTCTGGAACTTGCTCAGTAGACCAGGCTGGCCTTGAATTTATGGAGATCTGCCTGCTTCTGCCTCCCCAGTGCTGAGATTAAAGGCATGGGCCACTACTGCTGGATACAATGTTCTCTTTTAAAAAATTGTGTGTGTGTGTGTGCAATCGCACTTAAGCACACACATGATGGGTGGGGAGGAAATGTGTACGTCACAGTGTGAGGGCAGAGGGCAGAGGACAATTTTATGGAGTTGGTTGTTTCCATTTACCTTTATTTAGGTTCTGGGGATAGAACTCAGGTCAGCAGGTTTGGATGGTCAGAGCCCTTATCATGCTGAGGAGTCTCGCTGCTTGTTCCCAATATTTAATTCTTTATGTAAAAATAAACAAATAGCTGGGCGGTGGTGGCACACGCCTTTAATCTCAGCACTCGGGAGGCAGAGGCAGGTGGATCTCTGTGAGTTCGAGGCCAGGCAGGTCTATAAGCTACAAAGAAACCCTGTCTCGAAAAACCAACAACAAAAATAGATAGATAGATAGATAAGCAAACAAATACATCTATCTCTCTAATGGGCAATCTTGCTTCTGTCTTTAATAGTAGAATTTTACATATACCTTTGGGGGAAGGTTGAAACAGGGTCTCACTGCATGACTGGCCTGGAGCTCTAAACAGAGCAAGCTGACCTCACACTGAAGGAATCCTTCTATTTCTGCCCTCCAGATGCTGGCATTCCAGGTGTGCACCATTATGCCTGGCTTAGAGAATTAAAGTAAATTTCTTAGCCAAGTGTAGCAGCTCCTACCTATAACTTGGGGTTCTGAAGGCTGAGGCAGGAGGCCAGCCTAGACTACATAATGTCTCAAAAGACTTTAAATAAGTTGATGATTTGTTATACATAAATACTAAATTTGTATAACTTTTTTTTTAGATGAGAAAGGGAGAGAGAAGGAGGGGGAAAGAGCAGAGGGGGAGAGAACGAGAATGGGCACCCATTCCCACATGTGGAGGTCAGAGGACAACTTTCAGGTGTGCGTTCTCTTCTCTATGTGCTCTGGGCATGGTCCTTGGGCCATTAGGCTTGTCCTTGCCCAACATACACTCCGCCTGCTAAGCTCCTCACTGGCCCTGATTTGTATACTTAATAGGGTCACAGAAAAATTTCTTGGGTGAGTCGTGTGTGCTTGGTGGTGAGCCATGTGTGGTGTCAAGCGATGTGTGTTATTGAGCTGTGCATGATGGTAGCAGTTCATACATGTAATTCCAGCACTTGGGAGGTGGACGAGGATCAGGGGTTCAAGGCCACCTTAGCTGTATTGTAAATCTGAGAGCAGCCAGAACAGCATAAGATCCTATCTCAAAACCAAACCAAAACAAAACAAAAATCTTGGGTGAAGGGGGTCAAAGTGGGAAAAGTTTACATGCCCTGCCCTCCACCAGGTAGAGGAAACTAATTAAAGCTTAGTGGTGGGTGAGGCTGAAGGTGGTTCTGACCCCAGTGAGTAGGCAGATTGGGCATGGGAGGAAAGGGCAGCTTCCTGTTGAGTCTGACTGGCCTCCTTCTTATTCCATACAAGCGTCCTTGCACACTGCCCGTAGAGGACACTGTGTTTTCTGCTCAGCTTACCTCTATTACCAGTGACTCAGTTCAATCCAAGCTGTGTGTTGTATTTTGTTTGAGACAGTCTCACATAGCCTAGGCTGGCCTCAACTTCCCTATGTAACCACAGATAGTCTAGAAAAAATTTTTGGAAAATTTTTGCATTTATTTCCTTTTATGTATATGAATGTTTTTCTTGTGTGTGTGTGTGTGTGTGTATATATATATATGTGCACCAGGTGCATGACTGGTACCTGAGGAAGCCAGAAGGCGGCCCTGGATCCCCTGGAACTGGAGTTAATGGGTGGTTGTGAGCTACTATCTGGATGTTGGAAATCAAACTCGCATCCCTCTATAAGAACAGCAAGTGCTCCAGTTCCAGGGGATCTAACACCCTCACATAGACATACATGTAGGCAAAACACCAATGAAAATAAAATAAAAATAAATTAAAAAATGATCTGTATAAAATTCTAAAAAAAAAAAAAAAAAAAGAACAGCAAGTGCTCTTAACCACCGAGCCATTTCTCCAGCCCCAAGACCTGAATTCTTGATCCTCCTGCCTCCACCCCTGAGTACTGTGATTACAGGTGTGTACAACCACATTCAGTTTGTACATTACTAGGGATGGAGCAGCGTTTTGTGTGTGCTAGGCAAGCGCTCCACCAACTGAGCTACAGCCCAGCCTACTTTGTGAGGGTTTTCTGTAGTGAGGCCAGAACTAAGTTCCTGCAGTATTCCCATAGTAACCACAGCCTGTTGATAGAGTACATGCACCACATTGGTGCCCAACTCCTCGAGTTTGCTCTCTGGTCCCATAGTAACTGATGACTTGAACATATGACATGCACACTGGGCAATGATGATCTCTTTGCTGATTTTCCTACCTATAGGTGCTTTCTTTCCTCCAGTCAACATGCCTACCTTAGAAGCTCCTGAAGAGAGGCTGAAAAAATTTAAGTATTGCGGCAAAGATATGTCTGTGAGTATAAACTGAGGAGCAATAACAAGGAACTACAGTTGAAGTGCCTCGTTGATGAGGTGTGAGCTTGGTGTAATGCCACACACTTGTTATTGTAATACAAGCTGAGGCAGGAGGATTTTAGGGTTTGAGACCATCCTGGGCTACAGAGCAGAAGAGAAAGCCCATTTGAAAACAAAAACCAAACAGAATAACCATGGTCAATGAGATGGCTACAATTGCCTTGCAAACCAGATGGCCTGAGTTCCATCCAGGAACCCAGAGAGTGGAGGGAGAGAAATGACTCCTGCAAGTTGTCCTCTGACCTCCACACACATACTAAGTAAAATTAAACTAACAAAACAAGAGGCTTGGAGAGATGGTAGAGTGGTTAAGATCACTGTCTGTTCTTCAAGAGGACCCAGGTTCAATTCCTGACACCTACATGGTGGCTCATAATGGTATGTAACGCCAGGTTCAGATCTAGCGCCATCTTCTGGCCTCTGTAGGACTCACACACACACACACACACACACACAAAGTAATGGACATGCATGCAAGCAAAACACCTATAAATACTTTAAAAAATTAAAAAAACCCTAATGGGATAACATCCTGGTTCTCTAGCAACCTGGATATATCAACTCCAATTATTTGTCTTCTTTGTTAGGCAAGGCGACAGCAGAGGATTGCCACCAACTTGCAACTCCGAAAGGCCAAGAAAGATGAACAGGTCTTAAAGAGAAGAAATATCAGCCAATTCTCCAATGACTTGGTTTCTCAAGCATCAGTCAAAGAGGTGTGTTAGAACTCAGTGTAAAGGCCATCCTGTATAGGATATAGCCTTGGCTAGTATCTCTAGCATGAGAAGGCTTAGTAGAGTCAGAGCTTGCTGTTTAATTCAAAGAAAGGAATAGGACTGGAGGTGTGGCTTAGTAGAGCACCTGCCTGGAATTCCCCAGTGAGGGCTGGGGTGTGGCTCAGTGTTAAAGCATCTGCCTAGAATCCCCCAGTGAGGGGCTGGGGTGTGACTCTTTGGTAGAGCCCCTGCCTAGAATCCCCCAGTGAGGGGCTGGGGTGTGGCTCAGTGGTAGAGCCCC
>PVIU01019405.1:24020-36667 GCA_004026605.1 Ondatra zibethicus
CCTGCCTAGAATCCCCCAGTGAGGGGCTGGGGTGTGGCTCAGTGGTAGAGCACCTGCCTAGAATTCCCCAGTGAGGGGCTGGGGTATGGTTCAGTGGTAGAGCACCTGCCTAGAATTCCCCAGTGAGGGGCTGGGGTGTGGCTCAGTGGTAGAGCCCCTGCCTAGGATCTCCCATTGATGTTAGTGGGTGAAGGGATCTGAACTCAAGTTCTTGTGTTTGCTTTGCAAGTGTTTTACTCACTGATCCTCAGCTCTAGGTTTTCTCTCTTGTCTATTTCGGTGGTGTATTGCTCAAAATTACCTATTTTACCTGCATTATTTAACTTGCTGGATTCTGTTTTTTGTTTGCTTTCCCTTTTGCCTGATATCTATTTATTTATTTATTTTGTTTTGTATTTTGAGACACAGGGTTTCTCTGTGTAGCCCTGACTGTTCTGGAATTTACTTTGTAGGTCAGGCTGTACTTGAATTCATAGAGATCTGCCTGCCTCTGCCTCCTGAGTGCTGGCATTTAAGGTGTGCACCTGACTTTATTTTTATAAGTGTAGAATCAACCTCATTACTTTTTCTGACCTTACTGGCCTGGGGTCTCTCTCGATCCTTCTGGCTTTCACAAGGCTTGTGCTCTGCTGGCTCCTTCTGTTTTCTCAGTCTCTGAGCTCCCAGTGCTCATCATTCCCTTTCTCCTGCATGTTTTGCTCTTCTTAGTTCTCTCTTTTACAGAAGATGGAAACTTTGACCCTCCTTCCCTGGCCTTTCCCCACACATTCACTCCTTGTCTGTCTTCCAGCTTCCTCCCTTTCTCCTCTTTTCATTCCCCTTTCTCTCCTTCCTTCCCCTTCTATCTCTTTCCTTTCTTCCAAACCTTTGTCTGTCCTTCTTCTTTTTCCTCCCCCTTCTCCCTTTCTCTTTTTTTCTCCCTCTCTTTCCCTACTTTGCCCCTCCATGCTTTCTGTCCTCTGGAAATTGAACTTCAGGCCTTGCGCTTCCTGGGCAAGCATGCAATCACTGTGTTACACCCCAGCCCTTCACTGGCATTTTCCTTCCTTCCTTCTTTCTTTCTTTCTTTCTTTCTTTCTTTCTTTCTTTCTTTCTTTCTTTCTTTCTTTCCTTCTTTCTTTCTTTCTTTTTTAAGATTTGTTTATTTATTGTATATACAATGTTCCCCCTGCATGTACACCTCCATGCCAGAAGAGTGCACCAGATTTCATTCCAGATGGTTGTGAGCCACCATGTGGTTGCTGGGAATTGAACTCAGGACCTATGGAAGAGCTGCTAGTGCTCTTAACCTCTGAGCCATCTCTCTAGCCTCCAGCATTTTCTTATTACATGTGATAAAAAGATGCTAACGGGGCTGGAGAAGGTGGCTCAGTGGTATGAGCACAGGCTGGCTGTTCATTTGGAGGACCCAAGTGTAATTTTAGCAACCACGTGGTGGATCATAACCATCAGTAACTTCAGATTCAGGAGTATTCAAAGCTCTTTTTGCCCTCCATGACAGTGAATACAGGGTACACAGACGTACATGCTGTCAGCCACCTCCTCACCACGAAATAGCAACAGAACCCCTTCTGTACACATATGAATAAATTCTTAAAAGTGCTAGGTGGGTGAAGAACTGGCACAAAAGATAAGAGTTCTTGATGATTTTACAAAAGATCCAAGTATGGTTCCTAATGACCATGTCAAACAACTTAAAACCACCAGTAATTTCAGCTTCAGGGATCTCAGATGTCTCTAGCCTCTGTTGGCATATGCGTGTGCGCGTGCACACACACACACACATATTTTTTTTTTTTTTAGAAAGATGCTGAATGTAACAGGATCACCCTGTCATGAGCATGGAAAATGTCCCACTTTGACCTATTGCCTATGGGGCAGCAAATATCCCTCCCTGCCTTAGGATAGATGTGGGTGCGCCATGGACATCTGTTCATGTCAGGTAGATGACTAAGCTAAGGGATGCTTATACTTTCCTTATTTTTATTTTTTTATTTTTTTAAACATGAAACTCTTAATGAAAGCTCTTTTTTATTTTAAATTCATTTATTATGTATATAGTGTTCTGGGCACCAGATCTCATTATAGATGGGTGGGAGCCATCATGTGGTTGCTGGGAATTGAACTCAGGACCTCCAGAACAGCAGTCAGTTCTCTTAACCTCTGAGCCATCTCTCCAGCCCCCTTATTTTTATTTTTTATTGCATTTATTTATTCATTCTCTCCTCTCTCTCTCTCTCTCTCTCTCTCTCTCTCTCTCTGTGTGTGTGTGTGTGTATGTGTGTAGCCTTGTGTACACACAGATGTCAGGACAGTTGACTAGAGTCAGTTTTCTTCACTTAGTAGGTTCTGAGTATCAAACTCAGGTCATCAGACTTGCCAGCAAGTGCCTTTAGCCTCTGAGCCATTTGTTGGCCCTGTGTTTTCTTCTGACCGAGGCTGAATAATGAGTGCCCTGAATATGTTTTTTTTTTTTTTTTCCTGGCAGGCCAGCCTCACTTTGGAAGACATAATCAAAGGTGTGAATAGCTCAGATCCAATCCTGTGCCTCATGGCCACCCAGGCTGCCAGGTATCACCATGCAAACTCCTGGTATTTGTAGTTTTATAGCCAGAAATGAGCTCCAGTAGCCTGTTGGATTTCCTGGCTTTTGGCAAATGCCCATACAATGCAGAAAAGGGCTACTTCTTCCAAAAGCAGAAGGTGATTACTATGCTCCATCGTCCTTGAGGGCAACTTAAGAAATGCAGTGTGTTGTCAGAGATGGATTGCTTAATTTACATTGGTCTCTGCAGGGACTTTAGCTCACAGATAATACCTGAAGGGCAAGATGTTGCTTTGGGACTGCTGCGAAGTGTTGCAGAATTAACAATGGCCCTATTCTGCTCTGTATCTGATGGTTAAGGCTTGGGGTTTTAGTTTAGAAGTAGAGCACCTGCCTAGAATCCCCCAGTGAGGGGCTAGGGTGTAGCTCAGTGGTAGAGCACCTGCCTAGAATCTCCCAGTGAGGGGCTGAGGTGTGGCTTAGTGGTAGAGCACCTGCCTAGAATCCCCCAGTGAGGGGCTGGGGTGTGGCTTAGTGGTAGAGTCCCTGCCTAGAATCCCCCAGTGAGGGGCTGGGGTATGACTCTTTGGTAGAGCACCTGCCTAGAATCCCCCAGTGAGGGACTGGAGTATGGCTCAGTGGTAGAGCACCTGCCTAGAATTCCCCAATTAGGGGCTGGGGTGTGGCTTATGGAAGAACATCTGCCTAGCATGTATGTAGCCCTGGGTTCATTTTGCAGTATTTAAAAAAACATAGTTGGCTGGGCTGTGGTGGTGCACGCCTTTAATCCCAGCACTCAGGAGGCAGAGGCAGGCAGATCTCTGTGAGTTTGAGGCCAGCCTGGGCTACAAGAGCTAGTTCCAGGACAGGCTCCAAAGCTACAGAGAAACCCTGTCTCAAAAAACCAAAAAAAAAAAAAAAAAAAAAAAGAAAGAAAGAAGCATAGTTAGGAATGCTAAGAGGACCTCAAAAAAGGAGTTTCTCCACACATATGCCTGTGACTCTCCTCACTCTCTCTGCCTCACTGCACAGGAAAATGCTGTCGCAGGAAAAGAACCCTCCTCTAAAACTGGTTATTGAGGCAGGGCTCATTCCCAAGCTGGTAGAGTTCCTGCAGGCAGCACCTCTCCCCGTTCTGCAGTTCGAGGCAGCATGGGCTCTCACCAACATTGCCTCAGGAACTTCAGAGCAGACCCGAGCTGTTGTGGAAGCGGGTGCCATTCATCCCTTGATTGAACTCTTGTCTTCCTCCCACCTGGCCGTGTGTGAACAGGCAGTGTGGGCACTTGGTAATATAGCTGGTAAGACACTTTTCCTGGTGGGCTAAAGCATGCGGGGGCGGACATGCTGGGGGGCGGGCTTCTCTGTTACACTTGATGTCTTGGCACCCATCCTCACCCCATTTTGAACACCTTGTGCTGGGGAGTGAGCGGGTTCAAAACCCAGAACCGGGGTCAGAGGCTGAGAATGGAGGCAGAATAGGTGATGCAGCACAAACAAAAGTGAGAAGCTGCCTACAAATGTCTTCTGAGCCCAGGTCCTACAGCCTCAGGCCTTAATGGCTTCTGGAGCAAAGATAAGTCTCAGAGCTAGGCGCAGTGGTGCTTGACTGTAATTCTAACACTTGGGAGGTGGAGCCGGGAAGACAGGAATTTGAGGTCATTATTTGAGGTCAGCCTGGGGTCCGGGAGACACTGGCTCAAATAATAGCAAGGGTTTGGAACAGGTTTGGTCCCCAGCCAGTACGGTGGCTTGTTTATAATCCCACCTCTAGAGAAGTGGAGACAGGTTGATCCTGGGGTTTGCTTGCCAGCTACTCCAGATAAATCAGTTCACTCCTGGTTCAGTAAGAGATCACATCTCAAAAAAAAAAAAAAAGTGAAGGGTGATTAAGGAAGTCACTAAGACACTCAACATTGACCTCTGGCTTCCATTAGTACATGCGTACGTGTGCGCGCACGCGCACACACAAATATGAAACAAAAACAAACCCAGGCATAGTGATACAACCTTATAATCCCAGCACTTAGCAGGCAAGTGACAGGATCATCTTGAGTTAAAGGCCAGCCTGGTCTACCAAATGAGTTCCAGGTCAGCCAGGTACATGGCAAGCCCCTGTCTCAAAAAAATGAAAAGTTAAGACCAAAGTAGTCTAGGAAAAATAGCATTGTAGAGCCCAAGGTTCCATCCTCATCATATAAGCCAGAAATAGTGGTTTCTGTCTAAAATCCCAGAACTTAGGAGGTAGGGATGGGAGGGTCAGAAGTTCAAGGTTATTCTTTTTTTTCTTTTTTTTTGTTTTTGTTTTTGTTTTTTTGAGACAGTTTCGCTGTAGTTCTAGAGCCTGTCCTGGAACTAGCTCTTGTAGACCAGGCTGGCCTAGAACTCACAGAGATCCGCCTATCTCTGCCTCCCTAGTGCTGGGATTAAAGGCATGCTCCACCACCGCCCGGCTCAAGGTTATTCTTTACAGTGAGTTTGAAGCTAACCTGGGCTACATGAGACGTTGTCTCAAAATGAAACAAAAGTAAGCCTGTGGCCCATGCTGTATGGGTTTAATCTTACACAGTCCATGGCCACAGAAACTTGTATCATCTGTAAAACTCATCTGTGTGTGTGTGTGTGTGTGTGTGTGTGTGTGTAGGTACATAGATATAGATAATCTACATCTGGAGAGATGGAGAGACAGAGCTTCCTTAGCTTGGAATGAGATGTTTTCCCCCGAAAAGCCCAGTGTGGCCTGGGAAAACCCAGGAAGGGAGTGAGCGCTAAAGAGTCGGAGACCCCCAGGTTCCAGAAAACAAATACAAATGTCATCTGGGGAGAGCTCAATTGGGCCCATGGGATTTTGACAAGTTAAAACAAACCAAGCATTAGTAATTTTCGAGTTCAGAGAAAACTGAGTCAGCACATAGGTTTCCAGGGACTTCAGAGCCTGAATTAGCTGAGAGAATAGAAAACAACCACTCTAACAGTCTTTTTTTCTTTTTTTTTTTCTTATTTTAGTTCTGGCTGTCCTGGAATTTGCTCTGTAGACCAGACTGACCTCAAACTCTCAAACTCAGAGATCCTTCTGCCTCTGTCTCCTGAGTGCTGGGATTAAAGGTGTGCACCACCACCATCTAGCAAAACAACCACTTTGAAAATGCTTCAGTAAGGCTCACATCTAAGACAGTGGTGGGGTTTTTTCCCAATGTGTCAACAGAAGACCAAGCAGTAGGTATGACTTAGGTTTTTCCAGTTAGTGGTACAAACTGAGACTTCTAGGTGTCGCATTCATACACTAGGGCTGAGGCTATGTAGTTTGGTTGGTAGGGTGTTTGCTAAGCATGCAGGAGACTCTGGGTTTCATCCCAGGACTATAAAAAGCTGAGCATGTTGGTGCACATCTCTGATCCTAGCCTTTGGAAGGTGGAGGCAGGAGGATCAGGAGTTCAAGGATACCATTGGCTACACACTGAATTTGAGGCTAGCCTGAAATATATAACAAGTTCCAGGACAGCCAGAACTACATAGTGAGACCCTGCCTCAAAGAACAAATGGGCTGAAGAGAGAGTTCTATAGTTCAAGAGCACTAGCTGGTCTTGCAGAAGATCTGGGCTCACTTCCCAGCACCCATGTGGTAGCTCAGAGTCACCTGTAACTACAGTTCTAGGGGGTAGATGCCCTCTTCTGGCCTCCTCAGGTACCAGGCACACACAAGGCACATATGCATACATGCAGACAAAATACACCCATATAATAAAAATAAATTTGAAAATGAAAAGGTTGGTTTATTAAGGACCAGTAAGATGACTCAGTGGGCGAAAGGCACCTGTCACCAAGCCTGATGACCTACCTGGGTTCTAGCCTCAGATCCTACATTATGAAAAGACAGAAAGGACTCCTACAAATTGTCCTCTTTACCTCCCTATGCACACTGGTTTGAGCACACAGATACACACACTGGTTTGAGCATACCTACACACACACTTACACATACATACACATGTACACATATTTAAAAAATAGTTGATATATTAAAGACTAGGTAAGGTTGATGCAGGACAGTAAGGAGTTGAAGGCCAATCTAGACTACATGGTGCGTTTGAGGCAAGTACCAGATATATAACAAGACACCATCTTACAAAAACAAAGCAAAACAAAACACTACATACAACAAAAATCCCCCCAAGCAAGCATGCAAGGAAGCAAAAAAAAATGGCCAGACATGAAGGGGTATATTTTTAATTCCATCACTTGGGAGGCAGAGGCAAGTGGATCTCTGGAGGTTTGAGGCCAGTCTGGGCCACATAGTGAGACCCTGTCTTAAAATAAATAAAATGTAAGTGTGTGGGCATGGTAGCGCTTACCTTTCATTGCAACATTCAGGAGGCAGAGGCAGGTGGATCTCTGAGTTCAGGCCAGCCAGGACAACATATGAGACCCCCATCTCAAAAAAGAAAAAGTTAGCAGACAGGGAAAAATTGCTAATGGCTTATCTCCTCCCTCGATGCACCCCAGAGTTTGTTCTGAATTCATTTGGAAATGAATGCCCCTTGCCAACATTCTTTGGGAAAATAGTTTTCTCTACCAGTGTCAGTCTGAGAGCCATGGATGCAGCTAGGGTTTACAACGGGCCACTTAGGCAAAGCTGGCTGTCTTCATTTTGTGTCTAGGACCTCTGCTTAGAACAGCTGCAGCAGTGTGGTGCCTACTTGAGGCATTGGGCATATACACCCACCCCCAGGCACCTAGGAAACCCAGAATCCAGTGTACAGCCATTCCAACTACTTGCCAAATACCCCAAACTGAGTTTTCATCTCTCATTCTCTGTATAAACTTTAAAAGATTACACTCACTTATTTGAGGTGGGGGTGGGGATTATATGCATGCAGCGGTCTCAGAGGACAACTTTCAAGATTTGGCTCTTCCTTCCACCACGTGGGTCCCAGGACTTGAACTCAGGTCATCAGGTTTAGCTGCAAGTGCCTTTTCCACTGAGTCATTGAATTAGATTAGGAATAAATTTTTAATTTTTAAAAAGATTTTCTTGTATGTATATCTATGTCTGTGTATCAATGTGTGCATGTGAATACAGATGCCCAGTGAGGTCAAAAGAGAGAGTCAGATCTTCCTGGAGTTGGCGTTGTAGGCAGTTGTGAGCTGCCTGCCAGAGGTGCTGGAAACCAAACTCATAGTTTATATGAGTATATAGTTTATATGAGTATATACCCTTAACTACTGAGCCATTTCTCCAACCCCATTAAGAATAAACTTCAAAAGTTAGATACCCAATATGGGTTTCTCCTTGAGCACTTTTTGGGGAGAGTGGATTGAGATGTAGCCCAGGCTGGCTTGTAACTCACTATGTAGACTGGGCTGGCCTTGAACTCGCAGAGATCAACCTGCTTCTGCTTCCTGAATGCTGGGTTCAAAGGTGTGTGCCCAGATCTTTCATCTTATGCTCTCTTCCTCTTGTAGGTGACGGCCCAGAATTCAGAGATAATATCATTTCCAACAATGCCATCCCGAAACTGCTCCATCTTATTTCAACAAACATACCAGTGAGTGTATTTGTTTATTTATTCACTTACTTAATGGCATTTCATTTATTGTGTGCACACTCACATGTGCACATATGCACTTGTAGGGTACAATTTTTCTCCTTCCATTATGGAGACCAAGGGATTGAACTCAGGTTGTCCCACTTGGTGACAAGTGTCTTTACCTGCTGAGCCATCTTGCTGGTCCTTGACTTTTTTTTTTTCTTTTGAGACAAAGTCTCACATGTCAGGCATCATGAACTCTGATCTCCCTGTCTCTATCTCATCTTATTAGTGGTAGGATTACAGGTGTACACCACCACACCAAGTTTATGTGGTATGGGGATGGGACCCAGGGTTTCAATCACACTAGGCAAGCACTCTACCAATTAAGCCACAAGTCTAGCCCAAGAGGACGCATTCGAATATTTACAAAGGAATCATGTGAGACAGGCTAAAACCTGTCATTGTGTGACTATGAAAAACATTGCCAACGCCCTGGCCTAGAGTGGGAAGAGGCCCTGGTGTCAGACCGCTGGGCCTCTGCTATTTGACATCAGGTAGAAAGCTGGACATGGTGGTATACACAGGTGATCCCAGCACTCAAGAAGCTGTGGCAGGGTTGCAATTTCAAGGTCAGTCTGGGCTGCAGTGAACCTAAAGGTCAGCCCAGAGCTTCCCTGCCTCATCTGCTCTGATGAATAGGAGTGGGGTAGTAGCTGGAAGGTTGTCCATGGGAGATTGGATGTCCAGGGATTGATGGTCTTGGGTTCTGTTTCCACACTGATCACTGGGTCCCTGAGGCAGAATATTTAGGAGAGAAAGTGATGAGATCCAGGGCTGTTCTGAAGAATGATTCCACAAGATCAGAAATATGACTGAGCATGGGGCTCTCTGAGGAGGCTAAGGAAGGAGGGCTGTCAGGAGTTTGAGGCCTGGCTGACAAAATGCTCAGTGGGTGAAGGTGCCTGCCACCAAGTTTGAGGACCTGAGTTCAACCCTCAGAATCCACATGGTAGAAGGGGAGAACTAACTCCTGCAGGACAAAATGGCATAAGCACACTCACAAACACAAATGCAATTAATTCACCTTTGAAGCTGCCTGAGCTCTATGGTGACACCTTGTCTCAAAAGAAGCAAAGAAAGAAAAAGAAAGGAAAGAAGATGGATGTGGCTGGACGTAATAGAGCAGGTCTGGAGTCCTTGCTGTCTGGGAGGCTGAGGCAGAAGGATCTGAAGTTCAAGGGCTGCTTGGGCAAACTAGCAGCACCAGGTCTCAAAATGAAAACTTAAAAGGACTAGAGATGGAGCTGGAGATGGCTCAGGGCTCAAGAGCTCTCACTGTTCTTCCAGAGTGCTGTGAGACAATGCTCTTGTATCCTGTAAAGATTTCTCACTTGTATTGGTTCAATAAAATGCTGATTAGCCAGTGGTCAGGCAGGCAGTACAGTTGGGGCCGCCAGAACAGGAGAATTCTGGAAAGAGGAAAGGCTTAGTCTGCAGTCGTCACCCAGATGCAGAGGAAGCAAGATGAGAATGTCTTACTGATAAAAGGTACCAAGCCACGTGGCTAACACAGACAAGAATTATGGGTTAATATAAGATATAAGAGTTAATAAGAAGCCTCAGCTAATAGACCAACCAGTTTATAATTAACATAAGCCTCTGTGTTTCTTTGGATTGAATGGCTGAGGGACTGGGTGGGACAGAAACCTCTGTCAACACCAGAGGATCTGAATTCAGCATCTAGCAGGCACATGAAGTGGCTCACAACAGTACAATTTCAACTCCAGGGAATTTGATATCCTCTTCTGGCCTCCACAGGTACCTGTGTTTAAGTGATATATATACATATACATACATGTACAAATAAAAATAATTTTGAAAAAAGGACCCAGGCAGTGGTGACACATGCCTTTAATATCAGCAGTTGGGAGGCAGAGGCAGGCAGATCTCTGAGTTCAAGGCCAGCCTGGTCTACAGTGTGAGTTCTGGAACAGCCAGGGCTCTACAGAGAAACCCTGTATTGAAAAAACAACAAAAAACAACAACAAAAAAGGAAAAAGGATGTAGCTCAATGGTAGCATGCTTGTTTAGCATACACAGGACCTTGGGCTCAATTGTTAACACCATATATATTATATGAATTTTTATGGCAGGCTAGTAGAGTTACAGACGGCAAGAAGACTAAATAATTCCTGAGTTTGTTTGTGACATAGTCTTTATGTATCCTAGGCTGGCTTTGAACTCTAAACAACATGTCAGCCTCAAATTCAGTCTGTCTGCTTCCACCATGGCTGAGATTATAAATATGTGTATCTGCACTCAGCTGCTTGATACAATTTTTGGCAGTAAAAATGAGATCAAGGGCTGGGAGACGGCTCAGTGCATAAAGTAATCACTGTGCAAGTATGAGGACCTGAGTTCAAATCCCAAGAACCCAATAATGCCAGGTTCATTAGCACATACCTGTAATCCTAGTATTTAGATAGTGAAGTGGGAGGTGAAAACAGGAGAATCCCTGGAAGTTTGCAGACTAGCAGCTTGGTGTGCACAAACCCAAAGAGTGAAACACAGAGACTCTGTCTCAAACAAGGTGAAAATGGAAGGTGAGGTTATCTTCTTGACCTCCACATGTGTGTCATGACATAGGCATACATGCACTTACACACATGGTGACCATTAAACCATGTTAAACTGTTAGGCCAGGGGACCGGTGAGAGATGGCTCAGCAGTTAAGAGCACCTGCTGCCCCTGCATAGGACCTGAGTTCAGTTCCCAGCACCCTTATCAGGTGGATTGCAACTGCCTGTAACCCCAGCTCCAGGGACAGGGAATCCATTCTGTCTTCTGGCCTCCATGTGCATGTGGCATCTGGAGCACATGCTCATACCCAAACACAGACACTCGACTATACTCATGAATAAAAATAAAATCTTAAAAGAAGCCATATGTCGAGTAGAGTGGGGAAAGGCATTGTGAAGAATACAAAGAAACCTTCATAGACTTTTAAATATTTGAATATAAAGCTCATTGTATTTGCCCTGACACATATTACTGCCTGAAATGAGTTCATTTTGATGTTCAAAAGCTTTGGTCTGTGCTAATCAATAGTACAGTACGGGATGGAAAGGGCACTCCAGCATTTACATTTTGTCTCCTTTGCACCCCGTCACAGATCACATTTCTTCGGAACATCGCGTGGACTTTGTCCAACCTGTGCCGAAACAAGAATCCATACCCTTGCGAGCAGGCCGTGCTGCAGATGCTGCCTGCCCTCTCTCAGCTCCTTCAGCATCATGACAATGAGATCCTCTCAGACACCTGTTGGGCCCTGTCCTACCTCACAGAGGGCCACAATGAGCGCATCCATCATGTGGTGTCCATGGGTATCCTGCCCAGGCTCGTAGAGCTCATGACCAGCTCAGAACTCATTATCCTGGTAAATGTCACTGCGGGTCTCAACTGTCTTTGCAAGAGGCTTCAGACTAGAGTGTGTAGGTGCCATGACTTCAGTTCAGAGTGCTTGCTCAGCATATCCAAAGCCCTGGTCCCATCCCCAGCACCATAGAAACTAGACTGGTAGAACATGCCTATAATCTTGGAACTGGGAGGATGGAGGCAGGAAAGACAGAATTCAAGGTCATGCTTGGCTGCACAGTGAGTTCAAGGCTAGCTGGATTATGTGATATCATGTCTCAAAGGACAAAAACAGATTAGGTCCTATGAGTCAAATTCACCATATTAGGTTCTCATCTCCACTCCCACCCCAGGTCTTCTGTATCATCTCCACTCCCACCCCAGGTCTTTTGTATCATCTCCACTCCCACCCCAGGTCTTCTGTATCATCTCCACTCCCACCCCAAGTTTTCCTGTCAACTCTAACCCTTCACCTGAAATCCAGCTTGTTACCTGTAAGTCTCTGCTCTTAGAGACTTTCTCACTAGCCCTTAGTTACGCTTCCATCTCAGATCTTAGCAGGAGTTAAAGAACTTAGGTTTTCTCCACCTGAGGAGCAGCAAGTGAACTGCTTATAACCCTACCACCCAGGGATATCTCTTACATATTTTCTTACTATTCTACTGATTTTAACTTGAGCAAGTTGGTTTTTCTCTTTTCCTCTCCACCCTATATCTCTCTCTCCCTCCCTCCCTCCCTCCTTCTCTCTCTCTCTTCTGTATATGTGTGTGTGTAAAACAGAGAAACAGAAGTGGAGAGGGACAGAGAGCCATGCACAGAGAGAAGGGGGGGAAGAAAGAGGGGGGAAGAGGAGGCAGAGGCCAGGGTGAGGCAGGGGCCAGGGGGTCAGAAGCCAAAAGGGAGAGACAGAGCAGAGGCTGAGAGGAGGCCAGAAAGGCAAAGACAGAGAGAGAGGCATAGAGGGTGAAAGAGAGACGGAGGAGAAAGACAGTTGGGGGAGACAGATATAGAGGCACAGAAAGACAGAGGGGGAGACAGAGAGATAGACATAGAGAGAGACAGACAGGCATAGAGAGAGAGAGACAGACAGGCATAGAGAGAGAGAGACAGACATAGAGAGAGACAGGCAGGCATAGAGAGAGAGAGACAGGCAGGCA
>PVIU01019406.1:0-36461 GCA_004026605.1 Ondatra zibethicus
TAGTTTACAGTTTACATACAAGGGATAGCCGGCTCAACAGCTCATGGTGGGAATCTAAGACAGGAACTGAAGGAGAACTACTAAGTAATACTACCTATTGATTTGCTCCAGACTCATCTTCAGCCACAATGTTCCTCCTGTACACCTCTATGCCAGAAGAGGGCACCAGACCTCATTACAGATGGTTATGAGCCATCATGGGGTTGCTGGGAATTGAACTTAGGACCTCTGGAAGAACAGCCAGTGTGCTTAACCTCTGAGCCATCTCTCCAGCCCTAGCCACCATTTTTATACCTCATAGAACCTTCTGCCTGGGGATAGTACAGTCCACAGTGGTTGAACCCTCCCAAATCAGTCACTAATCAAGAAAATGCCCCCCACAGACTTCTCTACAGACCAACCCTATGAAAGAATTTCCTAAATTGTATTTCCTTTTTCCCACATACATCTAGATTGTGCCACATTAAAAAAAAGAGTACAATATACACAGACAATACAGTATGCATAGAAAACACCTTTTAAACATCAAGTTTTAAATTCCAGGGGTGGAAGTATAAAGGGAGATATTCTATTTTCTAAACTAGTTTTAGAAACTGGCTTGAATATCAGTGTAAAAAAAGTTTTTTGGAATCCTCTTCTTGAGCTTAACAGGGAACACTAAAATTTTTATGTATCACAAAAATTATAGTACATTTCTCTTGGTCAACAACATGGCAATTCTAAATATGTTTGTATGATCTGTTCTAAGAATTCTCACCTGGAAAAACATCAGTTTCCTGTCTCAAGAAGCTCATTATTTTATGTGGACAAGTTGAGGAATGAAGAAATTCTCCTGGCTCTCTGCTATTGTCTGTCACTGGGTTTGTTTGCTGGCAGTTACTTTCCTGTTTCTTGGTTAGAGAGATGGGAATGGAGGTGGAAGATTAGGATTTTTATTTTCTTGTGCACATCTATGGCAGGGGACCCCACGCTCTCACTGAGCTGGATTAAAGTTGTGTGCAACGGGGACATCTATTTTTCGTAACATTGTATTCACAGGGTTGGATGCTGGTATATATAATATAAGGTCAAACTGTGCTACAGGGTCTATATTTCCAGGTGGATTGGGCCATTGATTGTATCTCAGCTAGGTACTCCAGGAATTGGAATAAAATTGGTTTATTCTTGTCTGGTGTGCTAGTAGTCTGCAATGAATCTGGGCTGCAGGAGGCATGGCTGTTTCCTTTGTTTGGGGTTTACATTACCCTTTCCCACTCTGATGAGACCTGCCAATGAGGTTACTCTTCTCAGCAGCGACCTGCTAGTTATGGATCTGGGCCTGGTTTCTTCAGCATGCAAGTTCAGGTCTTAAAGGGACATCTGAGACCCTCCATCATTTACCTCCTTTTCCACCAGCAACAAACACAATGGGAGACAGACCGCGTTAAATGTGGAAATTTAATTGAAAATAGGACTCCACCATGCATCATCCAGGATGTTTCCATTCATGACTAGGTGGAACTCTGTAGCTCGTCTAGGAGGATGTACCTGTTTTGGGGTCACCACTGTCCATGTATGTAAGTCCTCATTTGTGCTCTGTAATCAAACCCAACAAACTCCCAAATTGGAATTGGGATTATCTTTGCTATGCATCTTGGAATAATGCTCTTTCACCAGGAAAAATTAATGCAACAGTGTTAGAAGATGCTTGTCTGTGATAGTTTACTGCTAAACTGATGCTTGTTTTAGAAAATAAACATAAAATAAAACTAATGCCTAATAAATAATAGTGAAACATATATAAATAAAATCATTGCAATTGAAAGGGACAATAGGAATAAACTTTATATATAACATATGATACCTATAGGGTGTATTTTGTGAAGGAAACATAATTCGGTCACAAAGCAAAACAACTGGTCCTGCGAGAAGGAGGAAGTAAAATATGGTTGCAATCAGTAGACTCAAGAAGTAGAAGGCTCATGGAACAGGAATCTTATGTCACATATTTAATGCTTGCTATGAATTTATTAGTAAACTCCTTAGCATTGAGTTTTAGCATAACAGAATCCTAGTGAGAAATTAGTTTAAACGTCTGTTAAAATTACAAAATATTCTCGTATTACAGATCAGTTATTCATAAATAAAAAATTATACATTTGCTAAGCATGGTGGCACAGATCTGTAATTCCAGCTACTCACAAGTCTGACAATGTCAAGGTCTGCTTGGGCAGTTTATCGAGGCTCTCTATAAAACCAAATCATAAAATGAGACTTGGAGATATAGCTCAGTGGTAGAGAGCTGGCCTAGCATTCATGAGGTGATAGGTTCAGTCCCTTCTACTACAAAATATTGCGTGTATTCAAGGTGAACAACATGATGTCCTGAGTCTCTTTTGATGGTATATCTTCAGTTTCATAAACCAGCTTTGCTAAGTTGCTCAGGGGGATCCTGTGCTTTGCTAGAGCAAAATAGGGACCAACCAAGATTGTTGTATCAACTTGAGGAAAGTTTCTACTGGTTACTTCAGCACCATAAATCTCATTTCCATTTTTGAAGATCATTTATTTCAAAAGTCCTTGTATTATGTGGTTCATTTATGCCTCTTCAAGATACAATTTCCCAGTGGTTGTGGCACACACTTCTCATCTCAGCAGTGCGGAGGGAGAAGCAGGCAGGTCTCCCTGAGTTTCAGGCCAGCCTTGCCTAGGGACCAAGTTCTAGGACAGTCAGGGTGACACAGAGAAACCCTGTCTCAAAAGACCACACACACAAATATGCAGTCTCCTCTTTTCTGATTCAAGAATATCTGCCCTCCAGATCCCTCTGACACATGAACCCTTTGAAATGTAATCATCAAGGAAATAATGCCCTGATCTCCAAGTTTGTGGAAAGAGAAGGATTGACTTCCAGACACAAAATTGAGAAATGTTGATGGCCAAAACATGAAATTGAGACACATAGATGGCCTAATTACTTTCATCTGCTTCCCCTAGAAACGCTCGGGTACTTTTCTACTAATCATCTAGCACTTGGAAGACCCAATCTGTTTTTTTTTTTTGGGGGGGTGGTAGTGGGGTTTTGGTTTGGGTGTGTTTAGTTTTTGTTTGTTTTCTTTTTGAGACAGGCCTTCAGGTAGCTCAGACTGGCCCCAAACTCACTAAATAGTTGAGAATGGTCTTGAACTCCAAAGTCTTCCATTTCTACTTCCTGAGGGCTGGCATTACTGGCATTTGCTATATCATGCCTGATTTATTCTGCAGTAATTCATGAATGCAAAGACAAGCGATCTTATCAACTGAGCCACATTCCAAATCCTCTCCTGTCTTGTTTGAATAGAATTGAGTTCAATCTTACCCTTACATTGTACAAGTTTTGGATGAAGTCACTCTTGCCTGTTTAATTTTCCATTACTAGTTTTCTTTAGCAATAGTCACTGCAATATGAACACTTGATATGGGTATTTAGTTACTGCAGTGGTCAGTTATTATTATTTTGTTATTGGTCTGCAGATTTGACATTAGAGTCAATTACATTTCTAGCATCGTAGGGTTGATTTATAGACCACAAAGGAAAAGCTATTCTTGAGGGAGGAAACAATGTCTCTGTCACCAACATGGAAATAACCCATTTACTAAGTTTTAACAGAGAGAATTACACATTTCCCCAAACTCCTATTTCAATAAAAAGTTTGGAAAGCCGTAGTTGGGCTGTTTTATGTCAGATAAACAGTCTACCTCAGGCTCATTATTGAAGGCTTTCATTAAAGATTAAAAGCATAAGGCCCTTTATATAAATTCTAAGCTGGTCCCTGGATCTTAGCATTCAATTATCATTTGCGAAATTTGAAATCAACATAGTTTATGTCTAAATTGAGAGTACATTTGAAAATCAAAATTCAAAGGCATGCCTTCTAGTGGGCTGACTGATGGGCAAGGGCTCTGATTATGCCTCATTTTCACCCTCTACAGCACGATCTCATTGATTATGTTTCTCAGCTTGCTAAGGGTTCTGTGAGGTGATTTTCAAGATAAATACTGCTATTTGCAGGATTTCCTGAATAGGAATATTCTGGGAGTAAATTGCACAAACCAAGTGATGTGCAGTCAATTTTCACTCTAGCATAAACAATGTATTAGAACAGAGCGCTCAAGGCTTTTCCATCCTTCCCTCCCTCCCTCCTTTCTTTCTTCTTTTATTTTAAATTTGGGTTTCATTACATAGCTTGCTGCATTTCATCAATAAGCAGGAAATATCAGGCAGGAAAAACCGAAGCTCATGAAGGACATTACTTATTCTTTTTTCTAACAGGTGCTCAGAGTTTGACAAAAGAAAGTGAATGACCTGAGTATCAGAGCCCCAGACCCTTTAACTCTGAGGTATCCATGAGCACCATCGATAGAAGAAGAAAGTTTCTTTAGATCGAGTAAATGGAGCCAAGCCGTAGCTTTCTTTATATCTACATTCTTTTCACTGTCTTTTAACTGATATTTTTTAAGGCAGTATAATTTCCTGTGTTATAAAGTTGGCTTGTTCTCCAAACCATTTAAAAGCTTTATTTTTTATTTTGGGTAAAGTGCAGCAAATAATATTCCATTTTATCATTTTTTTACATTGAAGGTATATATTTAATTTCTTTAAGCAGAGATGTATACAGCAAGCAGTAAAGACTGAAATCTATAATTTAAGCAAAAAGAAAAAGGCATAACCTCAACAAATCATTATTAGAAAGAGAGTAGAAATAGAAGGTAGACATAGAAGGATAAAGAATTGGTTATTACTAACAGAGGCCACAATTTCTTGATTAGAAGCCAAGGATTTTTGGATTTCTGGGAGAAGCTCTCCAGTTAGCATACGTATGGTGATATGTCCTTTTTGGCCTGGATACTGACAAAGGAGAAGAAAGGGCCTTAAGGAGCATTTTTGAAATCTACAGTCCAATGATGAATAATCTCAGGATGCACAGGGAATATATGCCAAAGAGTTTTCTGCATGGAAAGATACAGTTGCAGTTGTTTTCTCCTCAGTGATTCAAACTAAGCTGTAGGAAGCAAATTGAATGACAGCAAAGCACCACACAGTGGTGAGAGCGGTGACATGGGGCTTTGGTAATGAAGTTCATTAACACAGAAAAGAGGGGCTTCACTCCAGACTGTAAGACCTGTTTGTCAGAAACCAATGTGCTGTTGATAAGGGCTGATGTGACTTTTTGATGTTTGAGAACTAACTGGGAACAGGCTGGGGAAAGCACAGACCAGACTAAAGTCACTTTTGTAGCGTCAACAAGATCTATTAGTTGTGTGATGGGATTTTGTTTTCCTTTCTCTTACATATTTTGCAGAGACAAAGAGAACTCTCTCAAAGAGTATTCATATTATTTTTTTTTCTGAAAAGACATTGTGATGAACAGATTTTTACCTGAGTTACGAAAAGTTAAAACAAAAGCAAAAACATGATTACTAGTTGAGACAAAAGAATTTGTGTCTTTTCTTCTTTGTGATATGAAATTAAAGACAAAGAAAATACTAGACCTAGCATAATTGGTAATCTGGCTCAAGTTATGGTCCATTCGAGCCAAGTAAATGTACTTTCTTATTGGGGTGGTTTATTCAGTAATGAGGCAACAAGAATTGATGAGTTGTAGCACTAGTAATTTTGCAAGCATGTCAACTATGTCTGAGGATACTATGTACTACTGAACTGAAAAAACAAAATCCTAGGAAGGGTGGTTTCTCAGAACTGAAGATGTGCTTTGTCCAGCCATCCCTGGTGATCATGGATCACTCAAGGATAGGGTGACTCAGACATCAGAGGCCATATATCAGTGTCAGGATCTCCAGCATACTTTTGATTTACAGGCTGTGTTGTTACTTGTCTTGTATATTTATATTTTATAAGTTAACTTAATTTGTTACTGGGTAAAGGTTATTGCCACTCATGGGTTTGATTGTCAGACTGAATTGAAGACCATGACAGTGATTGAACAGCTGAGTTTTATACTGGGGAAATGATGTTTACTTGTGACTTACAAAGTACCATGTGTTCTCAGTGCACAGCTATCAGAGTGGTCGTAAAAATATCAGGAGGAAGCAAGCTAAAAGGAAAACAGTGCACTTTGCAAGTATAACTCAATTTAGCTGGAACAAACCTCTCAATCTCTCTATTTTTATTCCTTCTTTTAAGAATATCTTTCTCAAATGTTTAGGATGACAATTTTAGAAATTTTAGATAAGAATCGGCTTTAGAAAAGATATCTACAAATACATACCTATTAAGTGCAATTAAAGCCGAGATGAAAACTGGATCATACTAACAAATTGTCTGAGAGCGTTATAGAGAACAAGTAACTAAAAACATGTCTAGTAAATTCTGAAAAAGCATAAAATGCTACTGAAATAATAATGATCACAACAGCATCAATTGTAATGTGGTATCTCCAGCCTTATCCTTACTATTTCTGATATAAAACAAAACAAAACTGAATGCTGCTAAATTAGTTTACCAATGGTCACCTCCGGATCCGATCACCCTTTAACTTGATTATATTCTTCATTGTTCAGTATCACCAAGATGCTGTCTCCTCACTCAGGACTGTCTTCAGGAAGATCCCTGTTCATTTAACTAGAATTTTCTTTTACCCCAGTTCTTTCCACTAACCCACTAACCCTGCTCATGGACAAAGAATTCCCACTTTCCCATGTTTACTCTGTAAACCCCATTCCAGAGATGGCTGTGTTTATGGTGATGAACTCAATAATGTTATCTTTGTCCTGCTTTAAGGAGTGAAAATATTCAAATTATCCAATGAGAAGCTCAATACAGTCTTTGGGTCATTCAGCCAGAAATGAAAATGTGAAGCTAGAGGTACCCACCTTCAGATCAAAAGGCCCTGCTTGACTTGGTTGACTATAAATTTCCAATTGATTCCTAATAGGAGAGAGCCACAGAAGCAGGTGGTCTAGCTGCTCTTCAAATTTCCCAAAATCTTTTATGTGTTCTTCAAGTTCTCCTTGTTTTTCAGGCAAAGCTCTGGAGACCTGAAAGGGGAAAAAAGTCAAAGCTAAATAATTCTCATGATATACATTAAAAATAGCTAAAGTATTCAAAAGGAGATGTTAAAGCCATTTGCTGAAACATTTATTTTAAAAGATGTTAAAGTTACATATATGACATGGTAAGATCGCATTTACATATAAATCATTGGTTAATACTCATTTTTTAAAAAAATGTTAGACATTAATGCCTTTTTATGAATGCAAAACATGCACCTAATCTAGGTGAGGCATCTCACATCTGTAATACCAGCATATATGTGACCGAGGCATTGCCATGACCTAACTTCGGCCACAGGGCAAGTTCAAGGCTAGTCAGAGTTACAGAATGAGTCCCTATATCAAAAGAATACAAAAACAAGTGCAACAAAAAAACTTCACCCACACTTACATAGATGTATATTCCAATTGATCAAAGACAAAGAACACAATCCTTATATAACTTCTCATTTACTAAATGTGTATGCGAAACACAGCGCTTTGTAGAATTATAAAGAGTAAACACGGCATTTGGGTGAGAGTAGACTAACAGAATGACCGCTGGTTATTTTCATGAAAGACTTAGTATATACTAACCATCATGGATGGAAGTTTCAAATGTACTGCTTTCTTTAACCTCTCATGGCTCCTGAATTCTCCTGTTCTAATCTTCTAAATCTTAAGCATAGAAAACATTGGAATTGACAGATGCCAAATATCTTTGTAAGCAATATGTTATAAGGTTTAATATTGTTGGCTCTAATATTAGGTACTTAAATTTAAATCCTGGTTTATGCTTTTGCCTAAGATCCTAGCCCTATTTTTCCTAACTTCCAATGCCTCTTTCATAGGCTGGAGATAATGCAGACACAATGCTAATCCAAGAATCAAATAAAGTAATCCTTTAAAAATTGCTTAGAATAATTCTCTGCATGACAGTGAAAGACAATAAAACCATTAAATGCTAGCAACAGTTGCTCAAACTCCTGGGTAAACAGAAAGCCAGGATTAGCGAGAATAAAGCTATTTTCTTCAGACAGCCAAAAATGAAAACGAACACAAAGGAATAGTGTCAACTTGTAATGGCAGCCTTGGTCATAATGAAAGAAATGAAAGCGATGGCTTTGTCTACTCTATTGCTGTCAAAGCTGTGAAGATATTGGGTATCCCACTCCACTGGTCCAATGAGTGTATTGACATCCTACTGTAGAAGATAGTTTGACAAGTTGTTTAAAATATGTTCAAATATTGCCTTTGACCACTTTATCTGAATTCAAAAATTTTATTCTGTTTGTATTTCTCCGGAAGTAAAATCCATGCATAGTGGAAAAACATGGTTGGTTTTGTCACCATGATTTTTTAAGGCTGAGTGTCAAATTATATTACAGTTTTTGGAAGATATACACGTATCATTTTTATCAATAAGTAACATAAAAGGAAAACCATACTTCCCTCTTACTAAAAACTATCGGAGGAAAATTATGCTTTAGATAGTTTAATAACGAATTATCATTAAGATGTGACTATATTGACTATTTTCTCTGACAATATCAGTCAGCTGGTAATGGTGGTGTGAGCTGAGACCTTCTCATATAAATTTGCTATTCTTTTTTTCATCTTCAAATTAGGCTCTAAGAACTGTGATACACAGACCATGGGCAAAGATAAGAGGTGTGATTTCATTATAAGGTGGAATCACAGTAAATTTTGTGACAATCTTTGGCCTGTTCTTAAATAATCGTTGTTTATATATAATATTTCACATCTTCAATGAACTATAGATATAGGCACAAGACTAGAAAAATTATAACTTATTTCTAATAATCTACATGTGTTCTAAAACTATATTCTTCATACATGTTCTCTGTGGTAAATGGAAACAAACACATTCAATTCAATAAGTACCTACCCTAAACTTCACCTAATTTTATACAAGATTAATATCAATATTCTTTAGTTTTATGATTGATAACTTCAAATATTTGAAAGTTTTAATATTTAAAAGTATCTGCTTTACAAATAAACATTTTATATACAAACATCGTACTTTCTACAAAATATTCAGAAAAGCTAAAATTGTGCCTATGAAAATGTATAACAGAACTAGCAAAAATGATCTAGGAAAAGGAGCATGGTTTCCCTCTAGAAATAGAAATCAAAGCTATTAAGCAAAATTAAGAAAAAAATCAGGTGGGAATATCTGTAGTATCTACTTAACAAAAGGTCATAGTTTATTGTACAAAATTACTATCCAATGAAAGAAAGAGGAAATAGAATACACTGATAAAAATAAAAAGGAAAACTGAATACATTGATAAAAAACACAATCAACAAACAAGACACATTCCAAACACTACATAATCAATGAAATGCAAATTAAAACAACAATACTACTTTATCAATTGTTTGTTATATTGTCTTCTGGGAAGGAGAGTCATCATGGTTCCCTCCCTGAAAATGAGTGACCTTATAATATTTGCTCAACTATATATTTTCATAGTCTATTGAAAGTTGATAATTCACACAGAAAAGGAAGATTTTACCCTGAAAAGTATGAAAAACCCTGAGAGCTTAAGGAAAACATAAAAAATAGAGGAATATGCTTTATTCATGGACTACAAGATATAATATTATAATTAGTTTTCTTCAAATTTTCCATAAATTCAATGTAAACACAATCAAAATTGTTAGTAAAATTTTTTCACAGGAATTTAGAGGCTATTTTTTATCATTATATGGATGTACAAATGACTAATATATCCAAGAAAATTTTGATGACAAGCATATTTTAAAGAATATTTTCAATTAGCTGTTATTATTGCTATGTTTACATCTGTGGTATTTTTGTGAGAACAAGTAAACAACATATGATAACAAGATCACTTCTGTTAAGCCATGAGAGCATGATCTTTTTAGTAAATAGTACCAGGCTGATTCTAATATTTGTTTGATCAATTTAAATCTCAACTATTACTTTATAATATATGCATAATAATATAATTTTATATATGTATATATAATAGTTCTAGATTCTTTGTAAACCATGAAGAAAACAAGAAAATAATCAAGTTTCTAAAATACAAGATGTTTTAAAGATAAGTTGTTGATGTTTAAATAAGATTTAAAAGTCATTAGCAAAAGTTGTTATTAGTCAAAAAGTCATTAGTCAAAGGATAAGATAGCGTAAATTATACTCATCAAAAATACTGATGACGAAAATGTAATTTTCAGGTGGGGATATTCAGCAAAGGCCCTGAATTAAAATAATTTTTACATCTATAAAGAAAAGACAAATGAATTTTTAATGTTCCAAAGTTGGCTCTGGAACTTCATAAAAGGAGTCTATAGAATGGGACTAATCATCAGAAAATGATACATTAAAACACAGTGTGTTAAATGTTAAAAAGTCTAAAGAAGTAGACTCTCTCTCTCTCTCTCTCTCTCTCTCTCTCTCTCTCTCTCTCTCTCTGCATCCCTGTGTATATATATGTGTGAGTGAGTGTGTGTGTGTGTGTGTCATGGGTTGTACCTAATGTACAATAGGTAAGAAGAATGTAGATAAGAAGACAACCTTGAGTGTTTCTCTTCTTTTAGAATTTTTTTGTTTTTATTGAACTATACATTTTCTCCCCTCCCCTCCCTTCCTTCACTCCCCCTTCTACCCTCTCCCATGACTCCCACACTTCCAATTTATACCTTTTTATGTAAATTCATGTATGTCTCTCTTATGGTCCTTTTGTTGTCTAGGTTCTCTGGGGTTGTGGCCTGTGGGCTTGTTTTTCTTTTCTTTATGTCCAAAAGCCACTTAGGAGTGAATACATATTATATATGTCTTTCTGGTTCCGGTTACTTCACTCAATATGTTTTTTCTAGATCCATTCATTTGCCTGCAAATTTCAGGATGTCATTTTTACCATTGTGTAGTACTCCACTATGTAAATGTATCACATTTTCTTTGTTCATTATTCAGTTCAGGTTCTTGCTATTGCAAATAATGCTGCTGTGCTATGAAGATAGTTGAGCTCGTTTCCTTATGGTATGATTGAGTGTCTTTTGGATATGTACCCAACAGCAGCATTGCTGGGTCTTGAGGTTGATAGTCATTAGGTACAACCCATCATTTCTAGGGTTTCTCACTCTCCTGAAATTTACCACATAAGCTAATCTGCCTGATCAGAATGATTCATAGATGCACTGTGTCTATCGCCTCTGTGTAGCATTTTCCTAGTCAAAAAAGCCTTCCATCTTTGGAGAGAAACTTCTTACAACATATGATGTGCAAAGTAGGTAAAACAAGGTTTTTAGGAGAGTAGTTTACAAAGACATGAAGCAAAAGGATATTCTAAAAGAAGCTGAAACACCATCCTGCCTGGAAGCTCTTTAAAACAAGGAGTAAACAACTCAAAATAGCTTCCATGACTCTCTGACCAGATTCAATATAAGTATTTAAACAGTAAGACGGCTGAGAGATACTCTAAGATGAGCCTAGCTACAAAGAAGACTATCTGACCAGTCAAGAAGCCAGGATACATAGACCAGATGAGCAGGTTGGAAGAAGCAGAAAGCATCCAAGCAGTCTGAAAGAGGCAAAGACCAACTGAGCTGCCTTCAAGAGCCTCAGACCAACTACCTGGAAAAGACACTCTCAAACCTCTTAAGCTACCTGCAGGCTGTGCAGTGTGCTTTCAGGTTTCCAGATTTTGTGAGCTGTTGCTCATGATGGTGGGCTTTTAATGTAGCTTTCTTTGAGTCATGTCTTCTCCTCTAAGCAGCCCTCACCCATTTTCCTGTAAGTGACTCAAATAAAACTCAATGGTTCAGTAAATTGGACTTTGATGATATCTATCATTCATTTCCTATCAGGGGTAATGGCAACCTATCAAGTTCTGAAGGATTACAAACCTGCACTACCACACTTGGCTTATTTTACAAATATTATGAGATTGAGCTCAGATTCTCACTTTACTGAGGTATCTCCCCATCTCCAAAATTAGAATTCTTATATACTCTGAAGATGTATTAGGCAATCATAATTCCAAAGACATACATACAGACAGACAGACAGACGTACACACACGGGGGGGGCAGTGAGAGAGGGGGCGTGATGGAGCCATTCTACCTGCAACTATATTCGAATTTTAGAAACAACACATAGGTCATAACAGATAAAACTCAAGTGTTTATTGACAGTATATTGCCTGAAATGTGGAATACTCACACAATAGAACACTGTGCAGAAAGCAAGTAGACAAGGTATGATATATTAAACAACAGAGAGTAACCGCACAAATATTGTGAGAAAATATTTTAATGGAGAAAAGCATAAGGTATTGCCACTGCTATTTATTTCAGAAACAGCTAATTTCTGTGTGCTTGCGGTTAGAAGACTGACAACACTTGTAGAGTGTGGCGACTACAGAGGTAATATATTTAGAAAGGTGATCGAGAAAAAAATCTTAACATAAGGTTTTATTTTTCCCAATTTACCAGATTTATACAACTGAAAACAATCCCTGTAATGTTTTGGCTTATTCTAAATTATTGAACTGAACAATAGTTTTACAGGATGCATCAATTTCCATTAAATTCTCTTATAAAATCTGCAAATTTTATACACATATACAATTACATGAAATAATTTAAAATCCTTAAAAATATTCATTCCTTTTAATATCAAAAGCCCACTTGCAGATAGAATCACAAGATAAGGATGATCAATTCTGTAACTTTGACTACTAAAAGATGAAAATAAAATTCCTTCAGAAAATTAAGTTTGATTTATTTATGAAATATTGTGTTCAAATAATGGATACCATTAAATCTCCTTATTAAACAAACATTGTTGACATACTCAAATATGTTCTATTCCTCTAATAAATTTTTCCTTATGTTTTCTATGTATACTTAAAATATCAATTTCTATACATAGGAAAGGTCCTGAACAGATATTTTTATAAGACAACATACTAGGACCAAAAGGCATAGTTAAAAGAAATGTTTAACATCAGGAATCTTTCGGCAAATGATGAATGAAACTACAGTGTGTGATCATCTCATATTTATTATGCTAGAAAAGATGTGAAGAAAATTAAAACCTATTAATCTCCCCATGTGAACGTCAATCGGTCTATCCATTAGGGAAACATGTATGGAGGTTTCCTAGAGGACTGTGACAAGAACTACCATATGATCCAGCAGTCTTGCTACTGGACCCATATACAAACAATGTGAAATTATGTCAAAGAGAGGCCTACAATCCCATGTTCTTGGTGGCACTATTCAAAATAGACAAGATGTGGGGAAAAAAAACCAGGTGTCTATCAACTAATGAACATGTAAAGAATATATCTTTCATATAAACAATGAGATGTTATTCAGCAACAAAAATGAAACATCACTTTTGGCAATATTTATGAGACTATAAGTGATTGTGCCATATTTTATTGGCCAGGTATAGAAAATCAAGTGCTAAATGCTACCACTTATACGTTCAATACACACAGGAAATGGACATTATATATGATGTCAAATGACTGAATGCACACATACACACATGTCATAGGAGTTAGGAATAGAAAAGTAGTTACCAGAGGCTGGAGAGAGGAGGAGGAGAGGAATGGGAAGAGGCTAACTGGTGGCTACTATATTTCACTAAGAGAAGAAGGAGTTGTATTGTAATGACGTGTGATTGAAGATAACGACACTAAGTACACCTCTCAGAGTGCTAGAAGAATTTTGAAAGACTTTACCATAGAGATACGTGAAAAATTGACAAAATGAAAATGTTTAGCTGGATTTAAATATTCCACAGAGCCGGGTGGTGGCAGCGCACGCCTTTAATCCCAGCACTTGGGAGGCAGAGGCAGGCGGATCTCTGTGCGTTCGAGGCCAGCCTGGTTTACAAAGTGAGTCCTAGGACAGGCTCCAAAGCTACACAGATAAACCCTGTCTCAAAAAATTCACAGAATATGAATATTTCAAAGCATCACATGGTGTCCAAAAAATAGGCACATTTTTTGTTTTGTCTATCAGCTACAATAAAGAAAATTCAAATATAAAAAAGCAAAAGTCGTGTATGCTCGCCTGTGCCCTCACGAACATGTTGAAGTCAGATTCTTTAGAAGAGCTGGACTCTATTTGGCCTGGCACCTGAACTGCTGAAACCTGATCTTAGGAACAGAAGTGTGGCAGGATGATCCTGTCAGTATATCAGACTAAGGAAGAATGGCTGGGTTGGCGCCTTTCCTTCAGGGCACTGGTGTCTTTGTTTCTGCTGGCTACCTTATCAACTTTAACATTGTCTGTGTAATCAAGCCACTGGAGATTTAGGTAGTTACAACAGTCTTTCAACTGTTATCCTATATACTGCCTATAAATACACAAAGTGTTTAGTCGTTTGATGGCCATTTGACCATATTTAAACCCCTGATATCACAACCTCCCACTATTAGCAGTAAATTCTGAAGTCCTCTTAGGCAAACTGTCTATCAATCACAAACAAAACTTTCAAAGTTTGGTAACATCAGTTAGATAAGTCATCATATTTCTTAACTATTTGTGTCAAAAGGAATATAATATGAAATATTTCAAGACTTAACCTCACATAATTCACAACCTCGTTAAATTAAGCAGGGGTTGGGAGAGCTCAGTGAGTCAAGTGTTTACCAATTGTTTTAGTTGGGGTTATTATTGCTCTAATGAAACACTATAACCAAAGAAGAAAGGAATGGTTTTATTTGGTTTATTCTTCCACTTTTACTCTTTATTATTGAAGGAAATCAAAGCAGAAACCTGGAGGCAGGAGCTCATGCAGAGGCCATGGAGGAGTACTGCTTATTGGCTTGTTCGCCACGACTTGTTCCGCCTGCTTTTTTACAGAACCCAGGCTTGTCTGCTCATGGATGTTCCTACCCACAACAGCTTGGCCCTGGCCCCATCAATAACTAATTAAGAAAATGCCCTCCGTTCTTATGGAGACTTTTTCCCCCCAAGACTGGGTTTCTCTGTAGCTTTGGAGCCTGTCCTGGAACTAGCTCTTGTAGACCAGGTTGGCCTCGGACTTACAGAGATCTGCCTGCCTCTACCTCCTTGAGTGTTGGGATTAAAGGTGTGCATCACCACTGCCTGTCTAAGACATTTTCTTAGTTGAGGTTCCCTCCTCTCAGATGATTTTAGCTTGTGCTAGATTGTGCCAAGTTGATATAAAACTAGCTAACACACCACATAAGCATAGGTTTTATTCACAGCTCCCTGCTCACCACCTCAAAGGGCCTGCTTGTGGCTTGTAATTGTAATTCTAGAGAGGAGGCAGGGACAAGTAGATCCATGGGGCCTGGTCAGCCAAGCACAGGTGGCAAGCTCTGGGTCTTGTCTCAGTGTAGAACAATACTTAATTTTGACCTCTTCCCTTGGTACAAATACATCTACATCCATACAGAAACGTGTACCTATATACAATAAAATAAAGTAAAACAAACTAAAACAAAACAGTAAATTAAAGCAACCTGAGAACTAGACATACAAAAAAATACATTGCTTGGCATAGATGTCTTGTCTTTTTTACAACAGGGTTCATGGAAAATTATCCTTTATCATGAGGCCATTTATTTTCTGTTTCTTTGCAAATTTAGTGAAACAATGATGGGTGCAGAAGTCAAAGTACATTGTAGTTATATCCCACTGGCTTTTTAAAATTATAAAGTCTGTATAAAATTGCACATTTATCTCTCAATGGCATAGCTATTGGGATTTTACTTTTAACATAAATGGATTTTATTTTTAAAGTGAGTGCATTTTATTCATAATGCTTTTTTATATTTGATATATAACTTTTAGTTTTAGGTGAAAATAACATTTAATTCTCCATTAATACATCACAGTATGTATTAATTTTATTGCACAATCACTTCATTACTAGACATGGATTTTGTTATTGCTGCTGAAATCCTCAAAAACATAATACAAAATGCAGTAAATAAGCATTTTGGCCAAGATTTCAAAGTCAGTCAATTTTGATGAACAATAAATAGTTTTGTAGTCCCTGGAGTGCTGTGTCCTTATTACCACACTGAACTCATATTGGTCTTTCAGTAAAACTTGGTATTCATGAGCAGCGTTCATGCTCATTAATTTCTTAGCTTGCAGTCTAAGCAACTAACTGCATGACTTAAAAATCCTTAATAATACACACAGCACATAGAAAATGATTTTTGATTGTTCACCTTGATTCAAACCTACCTTAATGTTAGGTAACAAGCCCCATAAATGTTCCCAGAGGCATTAGAAATGTTAAGTGAATTGGTTAAATTGATTTGCCCAAACTTCAATAGCTCTCATTTATCTTCTAAAATGCATTTTCTAGGGATTTGCACCCACCTAACTATGCACCTTCCCACACACTCTTTACTGCACAGCACGATTTTGAGCACATACTGTTTAAACTCTAGGGACAATAAAACTCATAGAGAAGTTAAAATGTAATTTTATATGGCAAATACACACTTCATGGAATGTGTTCTTAAAAATTAACCCTGTATTTGCCTTTCTCCTTCCCAAGCCATGCTCATACTTTCCCATTAGAAATCTTTACTTTTATAAAAATACCCCTCCAACATTATAACGTAGGTGATGCAGAAAAATGATCCTTGGATTTCTTAGGAAATATTATTTTTTATTGTTTCCTTAGTTAACTTAATGTATTCATTAAAGCTCAAAGAAAATGAAACCATAGTCTTTTTACTTTTACCTAAATCAATGATGATAAATTATTACAACCTACTATCTAACTACTCCTTGAGGAGCCAATTAAAATTATCTTTAAAAATGAGAATAGTTAAAAATAGTCTTACCTTCACATAAAACAGTATGCAATGGCAATAGAAACGGAAATGTGCATAGATGATCCATACGTCATCACATTTAACAGTTCTACTTAAAAATTACATCATCTAAACATGACTTCAAATTTAGTTAAAACTAAACAAAACCTTAAGTTTAACTTCCCCATTGTACTTACATTTCTAGAGATTAGAAAACATAATAAGGCTGAGGGACTGGCTGAATAGATAAATCACCTGCTGCACAAGCATGATCATATGAGTTTAGACCCTTCAAAATCATTTAAAGCAGAAAGTGGTATCACAAATCTTGCACTCCTACAGTGACAAGAGTGACAGAGACAGAAAGGTCTCTTAAAGCCTGTGGACCAACAAGCATCATTTATATGTACTGGGGTGTACAATAAGATGCCATGTCTCAAGGTAGAAAGCCAGTACTGACAGCTGAGGTTGTGCTTTTAACTCTACACACACACACAAACATACACAAACACACACTGCCAGATCACATCATTCCTTAAAAGAAGAAACTGTTACTACACTGAAAAAAATGAGTCTTGTTTATTTCCCTTAATCAGAATGGAGCCAACTTACTACAGCTGTCTTCGTTTTTTTTTTTTTTAAAATGAAACATCAAAATTGAAAAGGATTTCTGTAACCAGTGATTTCATCTACATAATTCATATAAAAATTTCTCTGTATAATATCCTATACAGTTGCAAATTGATGTGCTATTCTTCATATCACAAAATAAAATGCATATTGCATTACTCAGTAAATGAAACATGCCTAACAAAGGAGAAACTTGGTTTCCCTGAGAGTTTTCATCTTACGGATGACTCACAAAATACCATGATAGAAAGGAGTAACTCCTGGAAATGGGGATGTTTAGGGGGCTGTATGTAGTTTTGAGAACATGAGGAGGAGGTAACACTGGCTTTCAGAAAGCTGCTGTTTCACCAGGTGTGTGGACAATATGAAGAAAGGGAACAAAATAGGATGTCAGGTGGAGATTGCTACCTCTGAGGAGAGCTTGTAAAGAAACTTGAAGAAATATTTGATTTATATGGAGGATAAAATGAAAAATCACTTAGAATTACAGTTAAAGCAATTTTTGTATTCTGTCTAGATTCTTGCTGTCAGCCATTGTAATGACAGTCTAGGATAGGGGGCTGTTAACTACTGTTCTTTGACTAACCCTAACTGCTACATGTGTTCTTACAGTTTTAGAACTGAGAATATTTTATATATGTCAAGTAATTAAAAAAGACAGATGTCAGAGGTATATTTTTATAAAACCAAAATTTGTGACAATAAATATTTATTGAGACTCAACTACAAACATTTTTTAGTAAGTTGTTAAGTGTTGTTAAGTGTTATAGATTTTAACAGCAGACCACAGAAGATGTGGTAGGGTTCTTATGGCCAAAAAAGCATGAAATATCTGTAATCTGTATCTTTGAGGGTATGTGAGGATGACCCTTAATCTATATGTTAATGGAGTTATACCATTACTTAGAGCATATTTGTATTTGTTGTTGGTTTGTTTCCTATAATTCTTCAATGGTACAGCCACTGAGAATGGCTGTAGGAATTCAGTATATGAAAGAAAAAACTTAGTAGGTAACTGTATATTTTAAGTATGTGTACATGAAAATGTTCATGAATTTGTGCATGCATCTGAAAGAAGTGGTACCGAGAGGCCAATGTTTGTGTCTTTCTCTACTGTTCTCTACCTTGTTTTTGAGATATGACCTAAGTAATTTGGTTAGGCTGTTTAACCACTTATCCTTAGGAATTTTTCTACTCCACCTCCCAGTACAAGATTACAGATTTAATTACATCACCAGCTTTTTACATGGGTGCTGGGACCCAAACTCAGATCCTCATGTTCTACCTATCTCTCAGCCCTATCCTCCAGGCCCTAAATTGTTTTTAAATCACCCACCAAGTCCCCCTGCTACACTTATTTACCTTGGAAAACAGAGGAAACAACACACTACAAGGAAAATTTTTTAAAAATTACAACAAACTTGGTATGAAGAAGCTATTGAAGAAGTTAATGGTCATAATAATCACGAAACCATGCCAGCTGCCAGAAGTCCAGATAGGTTGCCAGACCTCAGATCTCTCCAACTCTCTACTCGGCCCTCCACCCTGTCTCTAACCCTATCTAACCCTATCTCTAATACCTCTTTCTTGTCTTAGCTGTGGCTCCAGCATCCAATATGGATGGAGATCTCCTGCTCAACTATAGGTCACATCATCTAGAAGAATAGAGGGGGCACAAAAACCAAGGAACAAAACACGGGTCTAACAATACAAAGTCAGAAATTGGCACCTAGTCTTTCATTCACCACAAACTTAAACGCCTAGATGCCAACATGATAACAAAATCAAAAGCACCTCAAGGCAGCATGTGTCCACTTCAGCTCAGCTATCATCACCACAACAGCACACCCTGAAGATTCCAACACAACTGAAGCACAAGTAAAAAGACCTTACAATGAGCTTTATGAAGATGATAGGTAGGTGTCCTCAAACTGAAAATAAACAAATGCTTTAAAGAAATCAAGTAAAAGACAAATGAAAAATTGAATAATAGGAATAAATCCCTTAAAGAAATAAAACAAAAGATGACTGAAGTAAATAATAAAACTGTTTAAGACCTGAAATTAGAAATAGGAACAAAAAATAAAATACAAATGGAGGAATCCTGGAGATGACAAAATTTCGGTAAGTGAAGAAGAACTACAGAGGTAGGCATCACCACCAGCACAGAATACAAAGGGGTGGAAGAGAGAATCTCAGGCGTTGAAGATAATATAGAAGAAATAGATAAATTGCTCAAAGAAATTGTTACTTCTAAATATTCCCAACACAAAACACCCAGGAAATCTGGTACACTATGAAAAGACCCAAATCTTAGAATAATAGGAAAAAGAGGAGAAGAATTCAGGATTAAAAATCCAGAAAATGTTTTTTTCTTTCTTTTTTTAAAATTTTTATTGCTTTATAAATAATACCATTCAAAATTTCCACTTCCTCTCCTCCTCCCATTTCCCTCCTGCTCCCCCACTACCCTCCTCCCTCCCCCTCCAGAAAATGCTTTTTAACAATATTATAGAAAACAATTCCAATCCCAAAGAAGGAAATGCCTATAGAGGTACAAGAAGCATATAGAAACCAAAGTAGATTATAACAGAAAAGAAAGACCCAACCACCACATAATAATGAAAACATTAAACCTACAGAACAAGTTAAGATTATTAAAAGCGATTATTATTATTATTACGATGTCAAGTAACATATAAAATCAGACCTATTAGAATTACAACTGTCTTCTTAATTGAGATTCTAAAAACAAGAAAGGCTTTGAGAGACATACTGCAGTTTCTATGCAACCCCAGATTCCAGCTCACATCATTATAGCCAGCAAAACTTTCACTTATCACAAATGGATAAAACAAGATATTCATGATAAATCAAATTTAAATAAAATTTATTTACAATTCCAGTCCTACAAAAGGTCCTAGAAGGAAAACTCCGAGTTAAGGAGGTTACCTACACCAAAGAAAACACAGGAAATAATCTCACAGCAGGAAAACCAAAAGAATGAAAGCAGCCATGGACACAGACACACACACCACCACCACCACCACCACCATCTAAAAAGCAAAAACAAAAAAAACCCAGCAATTAACAATCAATTGTAACTGATATCCATCAATATCAGTACACTCAATTCTCCAATAAATAGACACAGACTATCAGAATATAGGTGAAAAAAAGATTCATTTGTCTAACACATTTAAGAAAACTACTTGAACTTCGAAGATAGCCATTACCTTAGAGTAAACAGCAAAAAAATTTCCATGAAAGTGGACCTAAGAAACAAGTTGGTGTAGCCATTCTAATATCTAACAAAATAGGATTCAAACCAAAATTAGTTTAAAACTGGGAAGGACACATCATACTCATCAAAGAAAAAATCCACCAAGATGATTTTTCAATTGTTAGCATCTATACACCAAACATATGGGCATCTATGTCTGTAAAAGATAAATTAGCATAGCTTAAATCACACATTCATCCTCACACATTGATAGTGGGAGACTGATAGAGAGGTTATCCAGGCAAAAACTAAACAGAGAAAAACTGGAGCTAAGAGAAAGAGACATAATAAACCAAATGGACCCTAGCAGATAACTACAGAATGTTTCACCCGAACACAAAAGAATATACTTTCTTCTCAGCACTTCACAGAACTTTCCCCAAAATTGACTACATACATGGTCACCAAGGAAGTCTCAACACACACACACACACACACACACACACACACACACACACGAAATATAATGTATATATGTGAAATAAAACTCTGCATTCTATCAGATCATGGCAGGTTAGAGCGGATTTCAATAAAACCTGAAACAACAGAAAGCCTAAAATTTCATGTAAACTGAACAACTCTCTACTGACTGAAAAAAAATGTATCAAGACAGGAAAAAAAAAAGAAATTAAAGTCTTTTTAGAATTAAATGAAAATGAATACAAAGCATACCCAGACTTATGGGACACAATAAAAGTAGTGCTGAGAAGAAAGTTTACAGCACTAAGTGTCTATATTAAAAATTGGAGAGATTGTATAGTAGCAACTTAACAGCACACCTGAAAGCTCCAGAACAATACGAAGCAAGCACACTGAACAGGAGTAGACAACAGGAAATATTCAAACTCATAGCTTAAATCAATAAATTAGAAAAAGAATACAACACAATGAATCAGTGAAACAAAAAATGATTCTTTGCTAAAATTGGCAAGATAGACAAACCATTATTCAAACTTATTCAAAGACAGAGAGAATATCCAAATTAACAAAATCAGAAATGAAAAGGGGGAAATAACAACAGCTCCCTAGGAAATTCAAAAAATCATTAGGATATATTTTAAAAACCTATACTCCAAAAATAAGAAAATCTAAAAGAAATACATAATTTTATCAATAGATACAGCTTACAATAGTTAAATAAAGATCAGTTGCAAAATTTAAACGAAACTATGAAATCTAAGGAAATAGAAGCAGTCATTAAAAGGATCCCAACAACAACAATGAAAATAGCTCAGGGCAAAATAGTTTTAGTGAAGATTTATACTGTACTTTCTAATAAGAGCCTCACATTATTCCACAAAATAGAAAAAGAAGTAACATTGCCTAATTCATTTTGTGAGGCCATGGTCACACAACAATTGAACAAAGAAAGAAATTTACAGACCTATTTCCCTCATAAACATAGATACAAGAGTACTTAATAAAATACTCATAAACTGAACACATTAAAAAGTTCATTCACTGTGATCAAGTAGGCTTCATCCCAGAGATGGTTCAACATATGAAAATTAGTAAGTGTGATCCCCCATATATGAAAACTAAAAGAAAAAAACCTGGTGGTTGTTTTAATGTAATTGGCCTCTGTAATCTCATAGGGAAGGGCACTATTAGGAGATGTGACCTTGTTCGAGTTAGTGTGATCTTGTTGGAGGACATGTGCCACTGTGCAGGTGGGCTTTGAGGTTTCATATATTTTTAAGATTCAACCTCGTGTCCTGCTGTCTGCAGGATTCTCAGCTACTTCTCTGGCACCATGTTTGCCTGCATGCCTCCATCTCCCATTATGATGATAATCGAGTAAACCTCTGAATTGTAAGAGAGCCACCACAATTAAATATTTTCCTTTATAAGGGTTGCCATGGTCATAGTATCTCTTCACAGCAACAGAAATTATAAGATATACATGATCATTTTATTAGAGGCAAAGAAAAATCTTTGACAAAATCCAACACCCCTTCATGATATAAGTCATGGAGAGATTAGGGATACAAGGGACATATCTCAACATAATAAAGGCAATTTCCAGCAAGCCTATAGACAACACCAAATTAAATAGAGGGAAACTCAAAGTAATTTTACTAAAATCAGAAACAAGAAAAGACTGTCCATTC
The DNA here is from genome assembly GCA_004026605.1 of Ondatra zibethicus. Taxonomy (NCBI): domain Eukaryota; kingdom Metazoa; phylum Chordata; class Mammalia; order Rodentia; family Cricetidae; genus Ondatra; species Ondatra zibethicus. The sequence continues at coordinate 22,854 of PVIU01019406.1, forward strand.
TCTCAATATTTACTTAATATTATATTTGAAGGTCTAGCTTGAACAACAAAACAACCCAAGGAGCTCAAAGAGATACAAGTCAAAACGGAAAGAAGTCAGAGTATCCATCCTTATTAGCAGATGATAAAACAGTATACATAAAGACTCCAAAATTGTTACCAGAGAACTCATACAGCTGATAAACACTTTATAGTAAAGTGACTAGATACAAGATTAACTATAAAAAACAGTATCCTTCTTATATATAAATAACAAATTGACCAAGAAAGCAATCAGAGAACTAAAGCCATTCACAAGGGCCACAGTGAATTTAAAATATCTTGGGTTACCCTCGATACAGGAAAGTAAAAGATTAATATGACAAAAACTTCAACTCTTTGAAGAAAGAAATTGAAGAAGGTATCAGAAGATGGAAAGATCTCCCATAATCATGGACCATTACACTAACAAATTAAGAATGGCCATCCTACCAAAATCAATCTATAGATTCAGTGCAATCCCCATAAAAATTTCAACACAATTATTTATGGACCTTGAAAGGACACTTCTCAATGTCATGTAGAAAAAAAACCCAGCTAAAACAATTTTGATTTAAAAAAAAAAAAAAACTTCTGGAGGGCACACCATCCCTGTACTACAGAGCCATAGTAATAAAAACTGCATGGTATTGCCATAAAAAAATAGACATGTTGATCAAAGGAATCGAATGGAAATGCAGGCATAAATTCACATAACTAAGGACATATGATTTTTGATAATCAAGCCAGAAATACACACCAGTATAAAGGAAAACATCTTCAATGAATTGTGCTAGCCAAACTGGATTTCTGCATGTAGAAGAATACAAATACGCCCATATGTATCACACTGTAAAAAATTCAAACCCAAGTGGATCAAAGACCTAGACATAAAATCAGACACACTGAACTTGATGGAAGAGAAAGTTCAGAACATCCTTGAATGCATTTACACAAGAGACATCATTCTGAACAGGACACCAACAATAGCACAGACACTAAGATCAACAATTAATAAATGTGACCTTATGAAACTGAAAAGCTTCTATAGTGCAAAGAACACTGTCAGTAGGACAAAATTTTAGCCTATAGAATGAGACAATATTTCCACCAACTCCAGATCTGACAGAGGGCTAATATAGAAAATATATAAAGAACTCAAGTTATTAGACATCAAGTAACCATATAATCCAATTAATAAATGGGGAATAGATATAATCACATAATTCTCAACAGAGGAATCTCATATGGCTAAGAAACACTTAAAGAAATGTTCAACATCCTTAGCCATCATGAATATGCAAATCAAAGCTACTTTGAGATTGCAACTTACTCCTGTCAGAATGACTAAGCACAATAATATAAGTGATAGCTCACGCTGAAGAGGATATGGAGTGAAGGGAACACTCCTCCATTGCTGGTGGGAGTGCAAACTTGTTCAGCAACTATGCAAATCAATATAGTGGTTCCTCAGAAAACCAGAAATCAATCTACCTCAGGATCTATCTATACCACAACTTACATTCAAAGGATGCCCCATCCTACCACAAGGACACTTCTGGAACTATGTTCATAGCAGCTCTATTCACAGTAGCCAAAAACTGGAAACAAGCAAGATGTCCCTCAACTGGAGCATGGATAACAAGAATATGTTACATTTACAGAGTGAAGCATAACTCATCTTTTAAAAAAAATGACATCATGTAATTTGCAGGAAAATGGATGGAACTAGAAAAAAAAACTTATCTCAAGGAGGTAAGCCAGATCCACAAAGACAGACATGGTGTGTACTCACTTATAAGTTGATATTAGCCATTAAGTAAATGATAATCGAGCTACAGTCCTTAGACCCAGAGAGTCTGAATAAGAGGGATGGCTCTAAATGGCACACATGACCCTCCCCGAGAGGGTAAGAGGTGTGGGAGGGACTGGGAGGAGTGGAGGAAAGGGAGGCTGTGGTCCTGATGTATTATATGAGAGAAAAATAAATAAAAAAGAAAAAGAAATAACCTATTATTTTGATTTCTTTAACAAAATGTATAGATTAAAGAATTTCTAAGTTAGTATGAAATCAGTTTCTTCTTAAAACCAGTAAAGAAATTTCAAACACAGATTCAAACCAAGCTGTAGGAAACACCCAACATCATGGTTTTGTCAGAAGAAGACATACGTGTGCTAATTCCATCATGCTTATCTCTTACAATTATGTTCAACAGTGCTTGTACAGTAAGGCTCTGGAATCTGCTCTTAGGAATGCTGTACAGGAAACTGTGTACACTATTGCTTCATTTATCCTGGCTTTTCTAATAATCTTGGCCCTAATGCACCAATTTAGAGTTTTACTTATGACTGGGTTGTGAAATAATGTGGTTACCAGAAGGTGACATTAGAGAACTTTGTGTACCAACTAATGGAGTTTTTGCATTTATTATGTGGGAATAAACACTAGTAAATTTAATTTAATAAAGAAAACAGAGGAAAGGAATGGAGTTGTTTAGTCCCAGCCCTCAGGAGACAAAGACATACTAATCTTTTATTTGGAGGCCAACCTGCACTATAGAGCAAGTTCCAGACCAACTAGGGCTACATCATAAGACTCTATATCAAAACAAAGAAAGTAGTTTTCTGTAAGACTAGAGTGAACAGAGTTTGAATCAAATGTCCAGAGCAGCCCAAGCAGAGCACAATGTGATTTCCAAAGTTCTCAGCTGTAGCAGCTTCTCAAGAATTGATCTCGTGTCTTCCATTTCTGGGAGTGATGGAGATTCTCTTTCCACATTGCCTGCACCGGCCTGGCTGCTTTGCCTCTGGTCATTCTCCACAGATGACTCTACATTTTCTTGAATGTATCCTTTTCATTCTCAGTATCATTACTTTCAATTTATTTCATTATGGTCTATTCATGAAAGCACTTAACCCAGATGTTATCCTTGTTGCTCATATCTGATGAGCAAAGATAGACAACTCTTGATTTGGTTCCACTCTACCTATTATTCTTAATCAAGCTCTTAGTGTTTCCTAGAAGCACAGTTTAATAGTAGAAGACTGGAAATCTTTCTAAGGCATTGGGGAGGATTATTTAAAATCTCATGTTTTGTCATTTATGAATGAATCAAACTTGATAGGATCTTTTAAAATCCAACAAAATACTAACAATTTCTATGACAAGGCCAATAATGAATTGTAAATATGAAAATGACCTTTTATGAAATAACAGCATTAATAGTCAAAATTCAATTAACCATGCTAGGATACTAAATTATCTTTTGATTCTCATATATAAAGGGCTGTAAAAAGAAAACGAAATTAGAAATTGAGAGACACAAAGAAGTATTTGATAGTACAATATGCATTATAGTGTTTTGGAAATTCTTAACTGTTAAGAACATTCTAATTTAATCAGTTTTAATGATACATTTGCCTTTTGGCAGTATTCAAATAATTCTTCATTTGTTACCTTTCCCTTTCTTCCTGTAAATCATCATGCATGTTCTTACTTACTTTTGAGCATATACTCTCTGACATAAAGAAGACTGTTAATGATGGGTGTATTTCTGCTCATCCTTTACAGTGGTTGAATATGGAAACCTGTTTTATTCCATAACCTAAAGTAACCAGGCTGGTATATGTGTGTTTTGCCTTTATTTATTTTTTCCATTTATTAGTGTGTGCATGTTTGTGCAAGTGCTTGCATTAGTGCATATCTGGAGATCAGAAGACAACCTTCAGAGTTTGCTCTCTCCTTCCACCATGAGCTTAGGTTGCCAGGCTTGAAGAGAAAATACTTTGGCCAACTGAAATGTCTCACTGTTCTTGCTTATTGTCTTTAATATTTGGTTATATTTATTTGTGATTCAAAACTACTTTTTAAACAAAAATTACTCGTTCATTTGTGTTTTACATATAACATTTGAAAATATTTTACTGAATCTCTGAGAGAACATTTAAGAGTTTTATTGCATAAAGAACAATTCAAACAATCTAAATAGCTCAGATTTGTACTTTTTTTCTGATGTCATTTAATTGTCATAATTATTCATCAGACAATATATATAAAGTGTCAATTCAGAAGCTGATATAAAACAATAGAGAATAACAAGAGTTTAATTTTTATGCATCATTTCTCCAGGAAAGCACATCATGAGGGGAAATGGCTTTGAAAAAGTTCAGTTAGGGTTGCCATTTAGTTAATTAACTTAACCATTTTCATTAGCAGACTCAATATTGACTTTAGAATAATGTCTGCTTAATTTCTTTCAGGCAATGAATATGTATGAAACACCGTCAAAGTTAAAGTAAAAATAAAGATACTATTAGGTAAGAAATAAAAATCAAGACGTGGGACTAAGTCAGAACACTATGCTGTGTTCATTCATGAATTTATATTTGTTTACAGCATATTGTTCTAAACTTTTAAGATATGACCTTGGCATTGACACATTATTTTAGCTGCTTAGCTCAGGATTTATAATAATCTCAGTTCTATAAGAATACATTTCTAAATTGGTTGGAGAACACTAAAACACTGCCTAAACCCAGAAAACTGAATATAATTTTCTGCTTCAATTGACAAGCTGGTCTTTTCAAAAACAGAGTCACTTTTTAAACTCTCTTTTGCCATATTCATTTTACATGCCTTTGTATTAGAATAACTAAAGTCATCAGAATTCTGTTGATTTTTGGAGGGAGAAATCTTATCCATAAGATTGAAATAAAGTCAAGTCCATCCCAAGCAAGTGATGAACATATATGTCATACAATCAGAGTAATAAAATAAAAATGAAGTATATATAGTAGGGCTCTTTTCTGTGATCTTGATTTATTTTGTTGTCTCTGGGCATTAGAAAGCTAGAAGTCTTACCGAGTAATTTTAATGAATTTGAAATATGACAGTAAACATTTTGTAGAGCAAAGTCTTAACTTCTTAACCAAAACATTCATAAGCAGATCACAAAGTGGAATCAAGTGGGCAGGGTTTTTGTTTTACTATGTATGTCCAAGTCCCACAGCAGCAAACCTCAATAAGAACATCTGCACCAGTATTAACAGCAAAATTACATTATACAGCTAAGATTGGGGAAAAGGTATCTAGATTCCAGCAGCTGTAATATTTCTGCTGTTACAGTCCACACAGAATACAATGTATATTAGTAGTAAGAAAATTAAACTGCCGCTATGTTAACATTTCACCCCTAATTTCAATTGGGTTCCATGTGAAATTTCCGAAGTCTAAAACTGAAGTCAAATGTAGTTTACTAAAGCAAATAAATCAAGGCTTGGAAGGCCTTGATTCAATGATTGCTTCACCACTTACAAGCCGTCTGAACTCTGTGGCACACAAGAACTTCTGTAAGGCCATGTAGTCTTTTGTGAACTAGAGCCCAATATTTTCCTGGTATCTACTTTGTAGCTCTCTTCATCCTGTGTCACACTTTTTCCACAGATTATTTTTTTTTAACCTTTCATTATATTAGCACTAAAGTCTACCCTCTCAATTTACATTCCTCTTTAGCAGAAGGCTTGTTCAGGCCATTGTCACATGGGCTGTTAGAAATAAAAGAAAAGGAAAAAAAGAAGACTCTTTAACTGGTTTATACACCCCCAGTCACCATCAAAAATGCATCAACTTTGGCATTGCCTCCTAATTCTCATACAAAACTCAGCTCTTGAAAGCGAGTCTTTCCCTTCAATTTAAATTAACAGGACTGTGTTTGTCATTTTGAGAATGAAAGGAAAAGGACAAGTAATCCATTCTCGTATAGAAATTCTAGTGTGTTTCCCCAGGAAGACATAGAATGTGCTTGTCAGAACTTAACCCTTCTTTCAGAAAATACTTATTGGTAGGCTGGAGATGTAGCTGAGTACAACCTAGTGGTAGACCACTTGTCTAGCATGTGTGAGGTCCTGCAACCCATTTCCAGAATTACAAAATAAACAAAAAACATGAAATGAGGAACATTAGATACCACTTAACTACCTTTGATGGACCTGTGATTGAAGTAGTTGAATGAATTGTTTTAATGGGACAGAGTTCTGGTTTTATTAATTACTTATTTTTATTGATTTTATTGATTTTTATTGATTTTTATTGATCTTATTTTATTTTTCTCTGCTCCCCTCCCTTCCACTCCCCTCCCCTTCAACCCTCTTCCACGGTCCCCATGCTCTCAATTTACTCAGGGGATCTTGTCTTTTTCTACTTCCCATGGAGATTAGATCCATCTATGTCTCTCTTAGTGTCCTCATTTTTGTCTAGGCTTTCTAGGATTGTGATTTGTAGGCTGGTTTTCTTTGCTTTATGTTCGAAAACAACTTATGAGTGAGGACATATGATAATTGACTTTCTAGGTCTGAGTTACTTCATTCAATATTTTGTTTTCTAGTTCCATCCATCTGCCTGCAAATTTCAAAATGTTATTTTTTTTTCTGCTGTGTAGTACTCCATTGTGTAAATATACCACATTCCCCTTATCCATTCTTTGATCAAGGGGCATTTAGGTTATTTCTAGGTTCTGGCTATGACAAACAATGCTGCTATGAACATAGTTCAGCACATGTCCTTGTGGTGTGATTGAGCATTCTTTGAGTGTATACCCAAAAGTGGTATTGCTGGGTCTTGAGGAAGGTTGTTTCCTAAATTTCTGAGAAATCATCATACTGACATCCAAAGGGGCTGTACCAGCTTGCACTGCCACCAGCAATTCAGGAGTCTTCCCTTTACCACACAACCTCTCTTCTTCAGGTCCGGGCATGAATCTGGGACCTCAGAGTTTTGTTTAACAATCATTAATGACAACCACTGCACTCAGTTAGAAGGTACAGATCCAAGATTCCTCCACTCAGTAGTTAAAGATTTTTAAATCTCCTGTCCAAACATCCCTTTCCAGGTTTGAACAATTACCTGAAATAATTTTAAAGCAATCCTAGCAAAAATATTTTATTTACAATCTTTCTTCTTATAATTGTGACTCTTCTCTTGATTCTTTAACATCTTACTTTAGAGTGGAATAGTGCCTATGTAAGACCTTCTTTATCTCTGTGTTACAAATCAATTTTCAATCTGACATACTATATTTTAAAAAATATTTATATATCCTTAGGCATATTGTATAATGCTATGATCTGTTGCAGTTTTATCTTTTCACATAATTTTTCACAAGCTAATTATATATAACTATTTGATGGACTATGAGGTTTGTTCATTACTCTGTCTTCTGTCTCCCTGTAAATTGTATTATTTCTTTCTGTATAATGCTTTACTATGATCTGGTCTCCAATAAGCATTAAGTAATATAAGCATATACTTTAAATATGCTTTTATTATGCTAATAATGTTAAAAATATCCACCTAAATTTAAGGATTTAGCTATTTATGACCTTACTGTATTTTGGTTTATTTATATATTTACATAATAACAAATGAAAATTATAAACAGTCATAAAATACATAGCTGCATTTCAGGCAAATATGGACCCCAAATCTGGTCATAGTACCATAATGATGCCACAGACATGTAAGCTTAATTTTATGGTGTAGATGCAATGTTAAAAATATTTAAAGATACATCTCTCAGAGTATACACTTATGATTGTACAACATGATATTCTTGAAATACAGAACACATACATTGGACTATTGTTTAAATATACATTTAAGCTATTATTATGCATTTGAAAAATGTTTTAGTAATGTTTTTAAAGACAATGTTTTACATCACTAATTTACTGATTTATTATGACAATTTTCATTTCTGTGACTTCACCTTTTGTCCTCTAAGGTTGATTCTTTCAGTTCCTTTTGCTATGCACAGTTCAGTGAGAAAGTGACCAGTGCTGTCACTTAGCAGCATGCTTACATTAAGCAAGGTCACTCAACATTGCCGAACTTGTGTTTTCTTCTGAACAAAGAAACTATGCCCACTTTTATGACTTTTGTGAGGCTCAAATGAGAGAATATGAGAGAAATATTGGGCACAATACTTAATGATTTATAAGCTTTCAAAAAATGTTTAGAAGATAATGAAGCCATTGCTATTGATGTTTGGCTCCATAGAGCTAGGACATAGATGGCAATGTAAGGGTACATTAATTTGATAGCTATGTGACTAAAATTATTTCACATTTAGATTTTGATATTAGTCAACATGCCACTGAAAATATATATAATATTTAAACCATAATATTTCAACAATAATTTGTTGACCATCTTGTATTAGAACTCTGAAAAGAATTCCAGAATTGCAATCCTTATCCATGTCCTCCATTTTCTCAATGATGTATGGAGTAGATACATAATGGATATTTGTTCTGTCGGAATTTTCAATTCATTTTTTGATTGATTAAGTAAGGCAGAGATTTACAACAAAACCTTATTCAAACAAAATAGAATAAATTCCAATTTATTCAGGGACTATTATATATGGTAATATTAATTTAATTTCTTCTCTGCAGAGCAAAATCTGTTACTTCTCTCAACAACATTGATGCCAAAATTTAAATAGAATAATTCCAACTAATGGAAATATAATGTGAGCCACACATGCAACTGTTGCATAGCTTTCATGCTATGGCTTGCCCACTTGCCTTTCACTATATCCATGCATTGCTAGTCAAGCACTCTATTTCTGTGATGTATCCTTGGTCCTGTGAAATACTTTCCTTTGTATTGAGCACAGTTGAATACCACATATGTTAGTTTATAGCTACCCTACTCAGCAGCAAGGAAAGTTTGGATATGTTGTCCAAGGTATTGCTCAAAAAAATTGCTAAACTTTTAACAAATATTATTTTTCTTACCCATCTCTTGACTTTTCCCTCTCAAAAAACGCCTATGTCAAATATATTGAAGCCATTATTTGAAAAAAAATGAAATGTGAGGATCATTGTCACAGTAAATACAGTCTCATGTCTCATTGAAGTGGTTACATCATTATTTTAAAAATATATATGAAACGTCTATGAATACTCAATTCATATGCAAATATAAATATCAATTTATTGAAGAAAATATCTACTTAAAAACACATTATATGTAAAAATTTGTAGCTCTATGCTTGTTATATTTTGACATTTCCATGTAATAAATTTCATTTATGGGCCAGAGTGCTTCATTAATACAATAATCATTTTAGCTGTTATCATTTATTTTTGAGTTCTTAATATAAATGAAAGCACAGATATTACTTAAAGTTGTTCTTTACTTTCATTAGGAGGCAATTGAACATGACAAAATAGCTGGAATTTCATGGGCATTTATATCATCAAAATTAAAACCTCTGTATGCCAAAATCTGAGTTGGAGTCAGCAAGATACATTTCGTATGAAAATTATGTAAGTTTGAGTCACCCATACTTTTAAGTCTCTTTGGTTTCAGCCCCTACTATCTCTTCTTAGGGCAAAGCTGGCAAAATCCATTGCAAACCATTTCTGAATTAAGGGTTTTGAAAACCTAGTTCCACACATATTTTTTGAAATGTAGAATCATAAACTCAATCTTATAAAGCAATGTTACTGCACAGAGATGATTGTAATAACTATGTCTATAATTCTAAAGATAGTGTTCTGTACCAATAAAAATTAAAGATTCAAGACTCCTAGAAAATGAACTGCATATTCAAAGCACAACCATTGGAAGGAAAAAACCTGTGGTGTGCAAATTCTAACAAGGGATAATGTCACTTTGCTTACTCTAACTTATGCCTTTACACAGCCTCCCTTTAATGAATGTACCCAAGACTTGCAACTTAATTCTAATAAATACAGCATGTCAAAGATGATGACATGTGACTTGTGTGTGTATTTAGAATATCTAAGGCTCTCAATTTTGATTTGCCGGCGACCTCTATCTCTAACTTAGCTGAGACAAACTGCTAAGTCAGAAAGTCATGTACGACAAGGAACTGAAGATAGCTTTCAGCCAAAAGAAACTGAGGATTTCAGTTAATCAACTCCATTGAAATTCAATCTAGCCAACAGCTGTGTGAGTTTGGAAGCCGTTCATTCATCAGTTAAGCTTTCAAATGAGATCTTAACTCTGACTATTACATTGAGCACAAACTTTAGAGAGAGTCTGACATGAGAATTTTAATCAACAACTTCTGATATACACGTTTCTTGAAATTCACACCTCCACACATATATTTTAATGTTTTAATTTTGCTTTTTATGTATATAGGTGTTTTGCTTGCCCATGTGTCTGCGTAGCACATATATGTCTGGTGTGCAAGGAGGCCAAAAAGTGTGTCTGATTCCCTGGAACTGGGGTTATTTACTGTGAACCACAATGTGGATGATGGGAATCAAATATGGGTCTTCTAGAAGAGCAACAAGGGCTTTTAACCACTGAAACATCTCTCCAGTGATACATACAGTGATATGATATATAAAATAACATAAATTATTTACATGCAATCACTATTTTGGCTAATTTATTTAAAATATAGAAAATTAGTAGATAATCTTACAATATTTCGATAAGAAAGTGTGATAACATAAATGAATTGATGGTGAGGGTATTTTTAACATTGAAGTACTGTAATATGCAAACAGATTACTTATGAGTGAGTTAATAGAAAATGATTATGTTCTTAAAATTTTCAATGCCTGAAGAAACAGATCAAGTACATGTTCAAAGTAAAAAACAGTGGTTTATTATGAGTCATTTTTTCAAAACATTCCAAATTTGAAGTATAATAATAATAAAGATGAATAATATTATTTGTTCCTCTTGTCATATTTCACCACCCTGCACTTGAAGAAATCTATTATTTTTGTGTTACTGTTATTTCAAATGGAATACTAGGTTTCCACTACTGCACACAGACATTAATTACAATATCTGGAAAGCCTACTTTTAAGTAAATGATGTTCGAGAACTACAAAACGATTAAACATTTTTAATTACATTTATTTTAATTCAAGGGTCACATGCATGACACAGAGTATCAGTGGAGGTCAGGGGCAATTTGCAGGAGTGGTTTCTCACCACCATGTGGATACTAGTGATTACTCAAGTCACCAGGCTTGACAGGCAAGTGCCTTTAATAACTAAGCTATTCTGTCAGCCTGAGAATCACTCTTTGAAGTAAAAGAAAATTCATGATTGATTTTAACGCTTATTAAATATATAGTAAAGATAAACCATATGGAAGATTGTAAGTGGGAAAGTCCCTACCTTGTTAAAGTTAACAAGGACATAATTGGTAGTAAAAATGCAGAGGATAATAACATGGAAAAGAATATAATTAAAGGGGCAGTGAGAGTAAAATGAAGGAGAAGAGATTTAAAAAAAACGAGCAAAAGAGATATATTTTGAGAGGATGAGTTAGGCACTGTAGATGAGGTAAAGAATAAATTACAATACAGAAATTGAGGTAAAGCGTGCTGTCATATGGAATAGATACGATGAAAACATTTTGAAATGACTTCTGAAAAGTGCTGAGGAATTGGAAATTTAGAAGTGATAAATAATAGTCTTATATCCTTTCCATTTTTGACATTTTCTAGTGCATGAAAACATGAGAAAAAAGTTTTAAAATAATTCATAAAGGTCTCAATTTCTGAAACTAAATTAATTTTTTTAGAGTCTAAACTCAGTTTTGTAAAATGTCAGTGGAATCCCATGCAAGGTCTTATGCATGATATTCTAAGAATTTTCTGAAATGTTATTTTTTCCTGATTAGTTTTTTCTATCAGATTCTGAAATTATATACTTCCATCTAAGATTGATGCTGATAAATTTTCTCCATTTGAAAGATTTTTAAAAAGAAAAAGTATTCTCTATCATTGTCAGAAAAAAAAACAACAGCCCTTGATGACTACGTGCAAATCTGTGACTCCTGTGATTCTGAATTACTTTAAAGTGAATGCCCTATAATTATTCTGACAGAAAGATGATATTGAATAAATACCTCATTTAAATTCAGTAAAACATTACCATGAAATTTCAAGAGCAGTACTTGTCTAATGACAGTTGTCTAATCTCTGTGCACGAGATTCATTTCTATCCATTTACTATGGTGCTTTACTGTCTAAGAAACCTAATTTTCCCCTTCCCATTTCAGGCCCTACTCTATGTTCATATGTAATTTTGCTTATAATCTCAGTGTCAAGCTCTTATCTTTACCTTAGACCTTATAAAACAGGCTATTTATTCTGATTTGCATTTTCGATCCCGGTTGTGACAATATTTTATGTCTGAAATCAGAATTCAAAAGATTAGAAACAAATAAGGTTAGGGAAGAAAAATGAGTCAATATTCTTCCATCTTTCTATCATGTAAAATTGAAAAACAGTAATATTGAATTATGCTTATACTTAAATCCATAGTCACTTTATAAGAACTTGTGAAAAGGAAAATGTCCTCGACAAGGTCGCACCAGAACAAGAATTTGGACTCATGGAGTTTTGATATATGTTCCCAGGATACATTAATAAATTGCGGAGATTATCATTAGATGCTTAAAAAGCATTTGACAAAATTCAACAGCCCTTTATGATAAAGGTCTTGGAGAGATTAGGGATACAAGGATCATATCTATATATAATAAAAAGCAATATATAGCAAGCCGACAGCTAACATCAAATTAAATGGAGAGAAACTCAAAGCGATTTCACTAAAATCAGGAACAAGACAAGGCTGTCCACTCTCTCCATATCTCTTTAATATAGTGCTTGAAGTTCTAGCAATAGCTATAGACAAAATATGGAGATCAAGGATATTCGAATTGGAAAGGAAGAAGTCAAACTTTCGTTATTTGCAGATGATATGATAGTGCACATAAGTGACCCCAAGAACTCTACCAAAGAACTTCTACAGCTGATAAATACCTTCAGTGAAGTGGCAGGATACAAGATCAACTCAAAAATATCAGTAGCCCTCCTATACACAAAGGATAAAGAAACAGAGAGGGAAATCAGAGAAACATCACCTTTCACGATAGCCACAAATAGCATAAAGTATCTTGGGGTAACACTAACCAAGGAAGTGAAAGATCTATTTGACAAGAACTTTAAGACCTTGAAGAAAGAAATTGAAGAGGACACTAGAAAATGGAAGGATCTCCCATGCTCTTGGATTGGTAGAATCAATATAGTAAAAATGGCAATTCTACCAAAGGCAATTTATAGATTCAATGCAATCACAATCAAAATCCCAACAAAATTCTTCATAGACCTTGAGAGAACAATAACTAACTTTATATGGAAAAACAAAAAGCCCAGGATAGCCAAAACAATCCTATACAATAAAGGAACTGGCGGAGACATTAACATCCCTCACTTCAAACTCTATTACAGAGCTACAGTAATGAAAACAGCTTGGTATTGGCAAAAAAAAAAAAAATGGTGTAGGAGGGTCCTTCTGTATTTGGGTTGCTTTTATTGGTTAATAAAAAACTGCCTTGGCCTTCTGATAGGGCAGGACTTAGATAGACAGGAGAAAGAGAACAGGATACTGGGAAGGGGACAGAGCCAGAGAGAGCCGCCCGCCATGAAGACACGCTGAATCTTTCCCGGTAAGCCACGACTCGTGGTGACACACAGATTATTAGAAATGGGTTAAACAAATATGTGAGAGTTAGCCAATAAGAGG
>PVIU01019407.1:0-36432 GCA_004026605.1 Ondatra zibethicus
CAGATACATTTATCAATGGAATCCAATTAAGGCCCAGACATAGAAAGACACTTGATTTTGATAAATAATCTAAAAATATACAATGGCACAAAGAAAGCATTTCAACAAATAGTGTTCATGAAACTAGATGCATACAAGTAAAGAATGCAAATAGATATATATTTATCACCCTGAACAAAACACAAGTGCAAGTAGACCAAACAACTCATAATAAAACCAGACACACTGAACCAGAAAGAAGAGAAAATGGAGAATAGTCTTGAAAGCATGGCATAGGACACAACTTCCTGAACAGAACACCAATAGCATACTCACTAAAATCAACAATGAATGAATGGGATCTCATGAAACTGAAAATCCCCTGGGAGGAGAAGCACAGTATCAACCAGACAAAAGTGGCAGCCTACAAAGGGGGGAATATTTTTACCAATTCCATATCCCATACAGGATTAATATCATATATATATATATATATATTAGATATCAGGAAAACAAATAATTCAAATATTACCAAGGACTTTATCTCCATAACTTATTGAACATAGAGAAGTCTAACTTCAGGCTACATCCCCAAATTCTAGACTCTTTGGTATGGTATGTTACTCTGCAGGCTATTGAAAGAGAAACCTGAACAGCAAACCATCCACAAAACCTTTGAGATACACAATTGGTCCTGCCTGCAAGATGTGCTGGAACAATGATGACATAAAGATCGGATGTGGCCAACCAATATCTAGTTTAAATGGAGGCCTACACCATAAGAGGCAGCCTATGCCATACACTGCCTGGATGACCAAGAACCAGAGACTGTATAGTCCAAAGATCTAGTGTAGCATCAAATACAACTAGCCAAAAAAAATAATCAATGAAATTATTCCTATTGATTTTATGCTATACTCATAAACCAGTGCCTTGGTCAGTTGTCATCAGAGAGTCTTCCTTGGTAGTATATGTAAGTGGGTGCAGTGACCCATAGACAGACATTACACAGAGAGAGAATATAAATTGGAGGTCTTCAATGGGTCCTTCTCAGAGCTTCAAGAATCCTGAAAAAGAAGAGGGGGAAAAACTGTAAGAGTAGGAAAGGATGGGGATTCCCAGGACAGTATGGCTCACTGAATCAACTAAGTAGGGCTCACAGGGGCTCACAGACCCTGAATCAGCAAGCACAGGACCTGAATAGGTCTGTACCAGGTCTTCTGCATATATATTATGGTTGTTAGCTTGGTATTTTTGTGAGACTCCTCATAGTGAGAGAGGGTTTGTCTCTGATTCTTTTGCCTGATTTTAGGACTCTCTTCCTCCTATTTGGTTGTGTTGTCCAGCCCTGGTAATGAGTAATTTTGCCCTGTCTTATGGTATCTTGTTTTGTTATTTGGTTATAGTCCCTTGGAGAGCTTCTCTTTTCTGAAGGAAAATGGTAGGGTAGTGGACCTGGGGGGGGAAAAGAGGATTGGAGGGAATAGGAGCTATGTTTAGGATATACTGTATGAGATAAGAATCTGTTTTTAATAAAAGAAAATTGATTTCCTGAAAATAAATTACTCCAGTAAGCTATTAAGTCCTGAATTTTTTGATGAATCTTAATAATCATGGAAAATGGATACTATTGAGTATAGTGTTTAAAATGAAAATTTAAGATACTCGTATGTGAAATATAGGCTTCAAATATTATTCAAAACATTATAAACATTTGATAGTAAAAAAGCAAAATACAGACAAATAAATAAAAAAGCAAAATGATAAATTTAGTAAAAGAAATAAACCAAAGTATAAATGATGACTAATGCAAACTAAATAAAATAGGTATTATACTTATATAAATTAATATTTAATAGGAAAAAGTATGATTTCCTGAAGAAGATAAAGCAATCATGTACAATTTGAAATTCTCCAGACAGTATACTTGATGAGCTAGAAAGATGGCTCAGTAGTCAAGAGTGAAAAATGCCCAAGCATGGCGAACATGATACTGGCAGGTTTTGCCCTTTGCCTTCCTCTCTTCCTTGCTAAAATTCATTAGATTGCATTCCTAAAGCAAGCATGGAGGTCCATTTCATTATGTGGCCATTGACTCATTCCTGAGATAAAACACTTTGTCTAATTATCAAAACTCATTATTTGTCTAACATGTTCAATCAGGATTTACCAAGTCACCCTAGCACAGAATCTCCCTTTTCTCCTTAAAAACCCAGTACTTCAAAGCCATCACCTGCCGCTGGTATTGCTTGCTGTCTGCCTTGTGTGATTCAGAGACAGTTTTTCCCCTTACCTCTGCTAGTCCCTCTGGGGTATTAAATCTCCCTTGTTCTGTTGTCTGGGTGTGACCTGTACTGACTCTGAGGAAACACCCAGTCCCTTCAAAGATAATATGATGCTACTAACAGGGCAGGGCACCATGCCCTCTTTCAAGGAAGAAGGGGGAGGGAGGAGGGGTGGGGGGGTAGTGGGAGGGGACCGGGAGAAGGGGAAGAAAGGAAAAAAAATTTTATTTCTTTAATTATGTTCTTGAATGGAAAAAATAAAACAAAACAATGTATGGAAAAAATAAAAAAAAAAGAATCAGAGGTGTGTTGTAGGAGGCCACTTGTTTGTTCCCAGCAGCTCAAACCTGAAATAATCTCTGAGAAACTATATTTTTTGCATGACTGTTTGGCCAATAGCTTAAGCATATTTCTGGCTAACTCATATCTTAAATTAACCCATTTCTGTTAATCTGTATATCGCCATATGGCTGTGGCTTACCAGCAAGGTTCCATCCAGCATCTCTCTCTGGCAGGGCTACATAGCTTCTCATGACTCTGCCTTCTTTCTCCCAGAATTCAGTTTAGTTTTCCATATCTAGCTCTTCTCTGCCCTATCAGATGCCAAGCCAGTTTCTGTATTCATTAACCAATAAAAGCAATACACATACAGAAGGATTTGCCACACTAGAGGTGGATTCCCAACATTACATCAGACAGTTCAAGCCACTTATAACTTCAACTCTAAGGAATATGATGCCTTGTTCTGGCTTCTATGTACCTGTGCATGTATCCCTGTACTCCCATGCACTTATTTTAATGGAGGCACACATATATATAAACATAATTAAAAATAAAAACAAAACCTCTAATTCCAACATAAAATATATGAAAGGAGATGGATGGAATCAGAATCATGGGATAAAGAAGCTAATAGTGGCCTAATAATTTATATCAGTCTTAAATTCATTGTTAGTAAAAACAATTAAGGATATACAAAATTTTAAAAACTTATAAGAACTTATTTGAAGGAAATATATTGTTTTTTTTTTTTTTTGTTCAAAGCCTAAGAAGGATGAGTTTTTTGGTGTGTGTGTCACTGAGTGACTCATCCCAAAGTTGACATGTTTAATCACCCTGAAGCAGGTGCAGGAAACTTTTCACATCTTGAGAGCTGGCTGTTAGGATGTGCAGGCAGTGTCCTGCTTATTCTTGATGAGCAATGTTTTTAAGACTTGAAAATCTGTAGGCTTCTTCTGATTCCTTTTCAAGTGTGTGCTAATGAAACCATATATGTTACTTTTTAATATTTTATTCAACATTGTATCTATGCATTGAAAATTATGTAGTCCCCATAAAACTATATTCCGTTCACTTTCAAAGCTGTTATACATTGAACTCATGCTTGTATTAAACCAAATAAAGTGACATGTGTACATTTTACTGTGAAGAGACATGAAGGTCTTTCATCATGTAGCTACTATGTTAAAGCTCCATTTCCCATTTCTCTCTCATATACATCTTGAAATGAAACTGGTGGTCATACTACCTGTATATAGATCAATTTAATATTCAAGGTCAGATGTTTCCCTTCTCATTATATTTTTTGTGATATAGTAATATCCTTTCTTTCTTCCAAGTACCAGCTGAAATCCTGGTTTACTGTACACTAGAACCTATTGATTGGCAGATTGAGTGCCAATTCTTATTCAAACTAGAATTTTAATTTGAGCCATTCAGTTAAGTTAATAATATTTCATTTAACTTTCATGTGAAAGTACTTTGACAACTAATGAAGGGGAATGTCTTTTTGCTCTTTTTTATTTTCCTAAGTGGATGTTTATGACTTGTGTCAATTTTACCACAGGCAATCTTTTCTCATTACACTTTAGAGTCCTTCCTATGATTTGTATGCCTGCCTTCTGTCATATTACAAATGCCTTGTTCAATAGTGTGTCTATTATTCTCTGAACTTTTCATAAATTGTGCCCTTAATTTTAATGTAGCCCGACTTAACTGTTGATTCATTTAAGACTAATGCTTTAAAAATGATAGTCTATTTGTATATACGTACAAAATTTTATATATTTTGAGACAGAGCTGGTCTTGAGACTAATTGGTCTTGAATTGGAGTTCAAGTAAACTTACCACTATAGAGCTCCAAGTAGCTGAATCTATAGGTATGCCTTATAAGCCTGGTTTTAATTTATTCCTTTAGCATATTAATGTTGGAAACCATGTGGTGTCTTGATATATGACTGTGGTATATAATGTTCTGATGAGATTCAATGCAGTAGTACATTATAGAATTTTGTTTTAATAGTGTGATGCATGACCATAGATGAGCATAACATATTACACACTTCAAAAATCCTAGAAGGGATTGTGAACATTTTCACGACAAAGATTAATGTCAGTTTCACTCTGCTTGAGCAATCTATGCCTGGTCAAAGTTTTTGAAAACATTGCCTTGTGTTTTTTTTTCAGCTCTTTTCTTTTAGATTCACATCTATAATACACTAAGAATTGATTTTTCTATATTATGTAAAATAGTGACCAAGCTTCATTTTTTTAAATGATGGATATCCTTCAGACTCTGTATCATTTATTGAAAACATGGTGTGTGTGTGTGTGTACATATATATAGTCTGAGAAGTTAGATTTCTGAACTATCCTTTTTCTACTGCTAAGTTTCTCTTTCCTTACAATAATACTATATTTTAATTCTTCTCAATTCTTAAGGCTTGGTATCTGGTTATATAAATCTTCCCCAGTTCACTGTCCTTTCTTAATAAGGTCCTTACATTTCTTCATTCCTTTGTCTTTTTATTTTAGTTTCACATTTATTTTTAAATTTATTTATTTATTCTTCTCACATATACTATATCCTGACCACAGTTGCTCATCTCTCCTCTCTTCCCAGTGCCCATTCCCTCACTTTCTTTTTCCCTCAATTCACTTATCTTCCATTTTCCTTCAGAAAAGGGCAGTCTTTACAAAGATATAAATCAAATGTGGCTGTTGGTGGAGGGTGCTCATTCATTCCCAGCTGCTTAGACCAAAATTAATCACAGAGAAACTATATTATTTGCCATATTGTTTGGTCAATACTTCAAGTGTATTTTCCATCTAGCTCTTATACACTAAATTAACGCATCTCCATTAATCTGTGCATCTATCTCCATGAGGTCGTGGCCTACTGGCAAAGTTCAGCAGGCTCCGGCAGAGGCATCTGTCTCTTGCAGGTGGCTACATGGCTTCTCTCAACTCTGCCTACTCTTTCTTCCTCTATCTGCTTGGAACCCCCACCTTGCCATATTCTGCTAAGCCACTGGCCAAAACAGCTTTATTCATTAGCAAATAAAAGCAACACATAGAAGGACTTCCCACACCATATAGAATAACGGGCTATAATAAGGCTAGTCACATACCCTCATATCAAGGCTGGATAAAGGCATTCAATAGGAGGTAAAGTGTCACAAAAGCAGGTAATAGAGTCAGACATAACTCCTGATTCCATTGTTAAGATTCTCACAAAAATACCAAGCTGTACAACTATAACATGTATGAAGAGGACCTAGATAAGACCCAGAAGGCCTCTCTTAAATCTTTTATTTTCCAGAACTAATTTATTCATTAAATATTTTATTGGTAGATACCTTAGGATTTGTTGCACATGCAAACATACCACCAGCACAAAATGAAGAGTTTAGGATTACCTTCACAAACCTTTATGCTTCTTGCTCATTTGGTCTAGATAGAACAAAGATTCTCATCTGGTGGAAATTATTTCTTAGTGCCAAGAGTCTTTTGCAAGATTGAGAGAGAATTTTGATTAACAAAATGATGGAATAACAGGGTTATTTTAACATTAAATGGATAGAGGTGAAAGTTGAAGCTTAATATCCTAAATTTCACAAGATAACCACCATGACTAGCACCAAAAACCATCTGCCCTAAATAGCACTAATGCTGAGTAACTCTATTTGTGGAGCTCCATGAGACATGGGAACTCTGAAAAAGTTGTCCTTGTTTCATATGTATTTTAAAATTTGGATATTAAATAGATTATTTATATAGTTTATTTAGCTATTATACTTGAGTTTGGAAAAGCATCTTCCATTCCTTATTTTCAGGTTTTCTAAAATCATTTTTATTAAATGACAAGAACATCAAATAAATTCTATTAACATACTGATGAGACTATAAGAAAATACTTTATTCTACCAATGTGGTGAAACAATTGTTTATTTATGTGTTAAACTACTATTTATTTCCAGGAATGGATGGATTTTATAATGAGGGCTCATCTATCTATCTATGAAATTTTCATGTACATACATGTTAACATTTACATATATATAAATATCTCTATGCATACCGTGTAATTGTTCAGATAAACATAAATACTGTGATAAAGCAATAGAAAACAAGGCACTTTGAACAGAAAATATGTTTAAGGAACAATGGAATGATATTTTCCTACTGAAAATTGGGATATAAAATGAATTGTGCCAGATTTGAGCATTTAAAAAGTATTCATATTTCAAAAAATATTAACGAATGTTTTTTCTGTCTTCCTTTTAATTTTTTTATTCATTTTACATATCAACCACATTTCCCCCTCCTTCTTCTCCTTCCATTCTCCCCCCTTTCCCCAATCCATGTTCAACATTCTTTCTCTAATTTTAATATTTTTATTCATTTTACAAATCAACTACAGTTCCCCCTCTTTCCCCTCCTCTCCCTTCCCCTATTCTTCCCCCATTCCAAACAACCATTCACTCTTCAGTGAGGGTAAGGCCTCGCATGTGGAGTCAACAATGCCTGCATATTTATTTGGGTGGCCAAAACACTCGCCCTGCACCAAGGTTGAGCAATGCATCCCACCATAGGGAATGGACTCCAAAAGGCTAGCTCAGGCACTAGAGGATAGTTCCTGGTCCCACTGCCAGGGGCCCATCAAACAGAGCAAGCTACAAAACTGTTGCCCACATGCAGAGGATCTAGTTTGGTCCCATGCAGGCTACCTTGCTGTCTGTCTAGAGTCTGTAAGGTTCCACAAGCTTGGTACAGATGTTTCTGTGGATTTCCCAATCATGTTCTTGAGCCTCCTTGCTCATATGATCCCTCTTCCCTGGAGCTGGGCCCAATGCTTGGCTTTTGGTCTCCTCATCTGCTTTTTTCAATTACTGGATGAAGGTTCTATGAACAAATGTTTTTAATACAGAGATATATTCTAGTTGGTATTTAAATGAAAAAATAAGGGAAAATATTTAAACATGGTTATGGAAGAAAAATATATACAAAAATGAAATGAAGGTTGGCATTGTACTTTTGATTAAAAAAAAGTCAATGTCAAAGCAAGTTGAACACCCTCTCCATGCTTTGAGAAAACAGGTTCATCCATGAGTACTACACTTAGTCAAATTGTCACTGAGGCATAAATCAATGGACAGAGGGTCCAACAGTGAAACAACTCAAGAAAACACTATCTTTGAAGACTATTGAAAAACCACTTTTGTAAGTGTTGAATATATTGCTGTTTACTTTTCTATGTTCTATTTCATAGACTTAAGAAGTGTTTCAAAAATCTGAATGTATAAACCAAGTTAATGCCCTACATGGTGTGATGCTGCATTATACATACAACCGTGTGCATATATTAAATTCTGTCTTTCAAAAAAAAGAAAAAAGAATAACTTCTTGGCAAGGAAGTCATAAATAGATAAAGGAAAACATGAAACAGAGGGGAAAATGTAATATATAGGCGGAATGTAAAACAAGTGTGCTTTTTAATACAAAGATTAAAAGAAACAACTTTGAACTTGCAGAGTCAAATCTACACAGTAATGAATTCTAACAGTCCCAACATGCCTGAAGTAGACAAGAGGCATGGACAGGACTGTCCAAGAATTAGGCAGATGTTATTCTTCGGTGTCAGACATCAGGACAGTAAAAAAGGTCACAAATAGAAAAGAAAGGAATAGAATGGAATCCTTGAGGTCTTTAATATTGGTGAGGGGTTTCTGTTTGTTTCTTTTTGGTTGTTGGTTTTTGTTTTGTGTTTATGTAAAGCAAGTATGTTAGACAGTAACATATTTTCCTATTTAAGTGTTGTCTAGACATTTCACATCTGTGTCTTTCAACTCTATTAAATACAAATGAAATTTGAAAATAAGGGTACTTTTGTTAAAACACATGTAGACTGTGCATCCGTTTTATACTATTATTTGCACTTTCAGATCTGTCTATCAATGATGTGTAAGTTTGTGAAGACAAACACCTGAATAATGCTTACTAAAGGTTAGAGATGATTATCATTTGTGGTAAGATAACAGTTATCTGTTGTTTATTTTTTAATTCCTATGTTTATATTTAATAATAAGCACTTTTCAGTTAGTAAAAATAAAAAACTTAGGATAGTATAACTAATAATATTTAGTTAAAAAATTCTTTACAATATAAAAATATTAAACACACATATATACACATTTCTTAATTTTATTGTAGAATGTGTGTCCTATTTTATTATATAATAAGGACTAGTAACATGAAAAATTAAGATTTCACAATCTATAACTTAACTTTAAAGTATTTGAATATGCTAACATTTAGAAACATATGTAGAGATTACAAAAATATATGAAACAAGAAGTTGAAATGGAAAAAATTATTTTCATCTAAACATTTTCAAATATTTTTACTAGATATGCCAAAATTTTTACCATGTATTGGTAGTTTATTCAATATTTTACCTAAACATATATCAGTAGGTAAAATGTAGTCAATAAAGATGAAATAATTAGCAGCAGAAATAATAAATTTAAGTGTAAATTTAATGATTTAATGTTTTTAAGAGACAGTTGTTAGTGGCTCATGTCCTATGTTTTCAGGAGTCAGAGATAGGCAGATCTCAATGAGCTTGAGGCCAGCAAGTTCACAGGACAGCCAGGACTACATAGAGAAATCTGTCTCAAAAAATGAAGAAGAAGAGGAAGAGGAAGAAAAATGAATCCAAAAGGATTTTATTACACCATGGCTTTGAATTTGTCTCTAGCTTTAACATAGTAATTATAAGTAATATTGTTATAATATTGAGAGTATCATAATTTGAAAAGTAAAATTCAAGTTTCTTGAATAGAGGAGTAACAGTGTTGTATGAAGATGCAAGCAATGAACACAGAGAAGTTTGGGGAAGCTCTATATGCAAGCCCAACCAAGGGAAGCAACATTTGAGGAGATGAGCCGGGCTTCTCTGCACAGACAAGATATGAATTTACTAGATATCCCTGTGTTCTCTATTGTACTTCACCATGCCACTGATGTATGTCTACTCCAAAGGCAGTGTTATTGTTAAGATAGTTTTTTTTATTGGTCTAATAATAACAATAAACTACAATACTCATGTAAGACAAGGTGCCTAACCCATAAAAAAGTGATCAGGAAAATAAAAGCAAATCCATGAACAAGACACCATTTTGCATTCAAGTATTACAATAAAAGATACCTCTAGGCAACCCAGTGATACTTAGAGATATTCAATCTAATAAATAAATAATTGTAAATAAAATTACAAAACACACACACAGAGATAGAGAGGAATGAATTATCTGATGCAAAATCTTTGAAAACACCAGCAAGGGATTGAGGACTACATTTTATGAAACTTAGTAAAAACAGAAGCTAGAGAGAGAGAGAAGATGTTAAAGGAAATTTGAAAAGGCACTAGAAATATAAACTTTCAGGAAAAGTTTACAGAACAATGTTGTGGTTGTCCTTTCATGTAACAAGAGTGACCATCAATACATGGTATATTAAGGCTTTGGGAATTTTGAAGAGTACTTTCACTAGCATTTTGTCAAAGAGGGGGTTAAAGTTAAAAAGCCTTAAAGTAATTAAGAAAGGACTATTGAAGACCATTCACTTAAGATAGCTGATCAGATTTTAAATTGACTGGGAAGAATTTTTTTTATTTTTCCTACAAACTGTTTCTGGCCATTTATTGGTGCAAAGTAAACTCTCAATACACTTCATGAGTAAGCCAATTAGAGAAATAAAAATATATTATTGTCTACACAAAGTCTTCCTTCAGTGAAGTTTATTCCTCAGCTTTTTCTGTTCAACGTTTCTTGTAGGTGATGATTGCTAATGCCCCAGTACCTGTCAGGTCACTAATGCAATGAATTGGTTCTCCTTCATCTTAATCTCACAGCAGATGCTCTCAGACCTCTATCTCTCACTCCTAATACAATTGCCTTCTTGGCTTTCAAAACACAACCGTCTCTTCATCTGGTCATTTTTTCTTTGTCTTGCACAAACTCAACCTCCTATTATAAGCTGTAAAAATTGGATTTCCTCTAGAGCTCAGCTTTTAACTTTCTGCAACTGAGGCAGGAATTTGTTTCACTAACACAATCTATCCTTCTCAGCTGCAACTCTGCTTATCAACACTGCTGGGCCTTTTTGGAATTTTATAAAGTTACTTCAAACTCAAGACAAATGCACTTTGATTTTTATCACAGCTCCAACTATTTCTCCTTTGGTAGTCTTTATCTCAGTAAATGGCCTACTGGTTTCCACATAGTTCTTCAAGATGGGAATCTAAATGTATGCCTGAAAACATGTTCACCAGCCGGACTGAATGTATCATCTGGCCTTTCAATTTTATCTCTTACAAATCTTTCACTCTTGTTTGCTTCCAACTTCGCTAATTCCATCCATGTCCAAGCGGATGTTGTCATTCAATCCAAGGTGATATGATAGACACCTTAATTGTTCTGCCTTTGCTTTTGTCTCCAATCCATTCCCCCAATTTCAATTCACAATTACTTGTTTCTCAGAATATTTATCTCACCACCTTGTCCACAGTAATATAGTAGCAGAAGGAGAGAGTGTGAGCAACAGGAAGAAAACATAGCGCCTGGTACAATATAAGTTAAAATCCAGCAGGTAATTGAATAAATTATAAATTGGAAACTAGGCAAAATTTGACTTTCATTTGGAGTTCAACTAAAGCAACTGTTAAGGAAATTTCCAAACTAAAAATCAACAGTATCATATTTCTGTTATTTTTTCTTTTGGCCTTAGATAAACAAGTTTATTGTTACTCAAATTAAGGAGCTTTTATTCACCTGCAAATAAAAAATATCATTCATATTAGTTGTAGTGTGACCTGCTATCCTATCATCAAACTCACAAAACAATCTTTTTGTCCAACGCTCTCAGCAACTTGAGCTTTTTCTGATTTCAAGGTTTTCATATATTCTGGGTGTACCCTATTATCACTCCCTTGAATTCTATCACACTCAAACAATCAGTATCTTACACTTTCCAATTAACTGCCAATGACAACTACTCTGTCATTTGTAATTTTTCCTACCTATTGCGTCTGTCCATTACTGTTCTAAGCTGTTTTTTCTCTCAAGAAAACCTAGTAATTGTTCTATACCTTAATGGTAGTACCAGATATTTTGGCTCATCCAAAGTGGACATGATCCTTAATCGAAAATGACTGTGGGGAAGGAAATTTCATGTTTTTCAAGGTCACAGTCTCTTGGTTGGCCTCAAGCAAATTAATCAAGCTAGGTTAGGACATTCACTTTACTCTTATTGACACCAAGAGCCTTCTATGAACAGCACATGTCCTCTGGCTATTTCCTGCTTAGCATTCCTTAGAGATAAGTCACATTTAAAAACTTAATACATCACAGTTGACACAAATTGAAAAAGAAAGTTGGGGGCGGGCAGGCACAATGAGAGTAATAACTAGAAAGCATTTAATTTTTATAACAATTTTGTTTCCCACATTTTCTTTCTTGAAATTATATATTACACAGCTGTCTAGAAATAAAATATCTTGAAGTGAAAAGTATCCACAATATTTTTTAACTATTTCTCCAAGAATTTGATGAATGTGGAAATTTTCCTTTTTATCAGAAATCATCAACTGTGATGTAAGAAAAAGGTAAAATTCTTTGAACTTCATGGAGAAAGATTCTCACATAAATACCTCTCTTAATGAGAATTCCAGCAATTCAGAATTTAGATTTCTTCTTTTAATCTGACCACATCAGTTGCCTATTTTTCTAATATCCTAGAATTTTTATTTCCTCTAAAATAATTAGTTCACAATGTGGTCATTCAAAAGTTTGCATTCTGTGAGAAGGGCATCTTTTTTATTATTTCCAAGGAAAGGACAAACTCTAGATTTCTTTCTGATTATTAGCTGTGTCCTCCTTGACTTTCACAAGCTTTTATAGTAAATGTGGTCACATAATTACAAGACTTTGATGATTAGCATTAAGTATGCCAAAGTACTTTCATGAATAGTGTTCGATTAACCATATCACTGAAACTGTATATTTACTTATTTTTGGATATGCAATGCATTTACCTATTCAATGAACACCCTTTCTCAGAGGAAAAGAAAAAAATCCTCTGAGTAGAGGTCCTGGTTGTGAATATTTGGAATCCATGATTAGATTCGTTTGAAAATGTCACATTAGTTATTACCACTGCACTGTGCAAATTGCATTCATCTCCCTAGTGGTCATTAAACAAAAGGAACAATAGTTTAACATTCACTTCCAAATAGATGGATTTTCCAGATAACAATTTCCTCTGGGATCTTCTGACATACTTGGTGTGGGAAGGACTGACTCCCGTCTATCCTTATCATGTCTCATGTTTGAGTACAAAATGGGCAAACTAAATCTTTAGTTTTTCCAGGGACAAAAACATATTACACTGTTTAATTAATATGAAGACTGTTAACTTTAAATTTCCAACACCAACATGTATCTGAGCACATTCTGCCACAATGGTATTCAAACCATATGTTAATGGCTTGAAACAGCTGCAGTATTGTAGCTCATCTAAACCCTGCTGGCTTTAACTACTAAAAGAAATAGCATGCAAGCCCTAGGGAAAAGTGCTCTTTGACAAATACCACCTTACCCCTACTCCTCCCCTCTCTTTAGCCTATTCTCATTTCAGTATCCTAGTACTAATCACAAGGTGCTGTTAGGTAGGAAATTCTAACTACTCTCAGCATTTGCTAATCTAGGAGAAAGTAAATTTGAAGGATACCTACTGAAGATAGGAGAAAATTCTAACACAACAAAGGAAGATTGAGATAACAGCAGTTATGACACCTGGGAGTCCTTGTCATGTCTTCACAATGTCATGGTTTCAGACAAGGTACTTTCTACTATATAAGAAGCTAGTTAAACCTAATTATATGAATATAGAGAATTCTGAAGTGTGTGTATAGTGTATTTTAAAAGTTATTTATTTTTAGAGAGGAC
Organism: Ondatra zibethicus; assembly: GCA_004026605.1. NCBI lineage: Eukaryota > Metazoa > Chordata > Mammalia > Rodentia > Cricetidae > Ondatra > Ondatra zibethicus. Next base: position 13,553 of record PVIU01019407.1, read on the forward strand.
TAAGAGGTGAGTGAACGCCCACACAGTAGGGCACCCCACTCTCTAGGCCCTTACAACCAGGGCAAAATCCCAGGACTCTCTTCCCCTCTGCATTATCTTATCTAGCCTGTGAGCAGGAATGCTTCCTGCAGGTAGGCTGCTCCAACACCCCCACACCATTGATCTGACCCTGTAAGCTGTGTGGGCCAGCTATGAAAATCTAAGTATAGGCAGGTCACCCAAAGGAAGTTCTTTACTTCCAACCATTATCACCTGCCAGAGTAAAACATGGCCACCTGCCTCAGCATCTCTAGTGAGCCATTAGGCAAGCTTCCTGCAGGAAGGCTGCTCCAACACATCTATTCCATTGATCAGAAAATGTAAGCTACTGTCACCAGAGACTCCTATTATACCCTCCCCCCACTGCCTGCTCATGATTTCAGAGGAAACTGAAGCACAGGCTGCAACTGCACAGAGAGGACCAAAAATGAAACTCTAAAGCACAGGCTGCAATGCAGAGAGGGGATCAAGAGAGCAGACCAAGAGAGCAGCCCAAGACAATGGACCAAGAGAGTGGGCCAAAAGAGACCTCAGCTGGTCCCAGAGACACAGACAGCAAAAGTACAGGCCAGACAAAGAACATCTCCCAATGACATAGACAGCAACTGCAAGGATTGTACCAAGATGCAAAGACACTGTCAGCACCAATTGGAGGAACAGATTAGTAGGTGCCAATGCAAGAATTCATTCAACAACCTAAAGAGCAACATAATAACACTAGAACCCAGTGGTCACACAAGAGGATGTCCTGATCACCCAGAAGAAGCAAAAGAAATCAATTTTAAACATAACTTTATGAGGATGATGGAGACCTTGAAAGAGGAAATGAAAAATTCCCTTAAAGAAATGGAGGGAAAGACAAAAAAATTAGAAGAAATCAATAAATCTCTTAAAGAAAACCAAGAAAAAGCAAACAAACAAACAAGTAAAGCAAATAATTCAGACATTTCAAGACTTGAAAACTGAAATACAGGCAAAAAAGAAAACACAAACAGGGGGAATTCTGGAAATGGAAATCTGGGTAAACAAATGGGAAATACAGATGCAAAAACAGCCAACAGAATACAAGAGATGGAAGAAAGAATCTCAGATGTTGAAATGGAAATAGATTCACCAGTCAAAGAATATGGTAAATCCAAAAAATTCTTAACAAAAAATATCCAGGAAATCTGGGATACCATGAAAAGACCAAACCTAAGAACAATGGGGATAGAAGAAAGAGGAGAGCTCCAGTTCAAAGGCACAGAAAATATATTCAACAAAATCATAGAAAAAAGCTTTCCCAACCTAAAGAAGGCTATCCGTATGAAGGTACAAGAAGTTTACAGAACACCAGATAGACTGGACCAAAAGAAAAAAGTCCCATAGCCATATAATAATCAGAATGCAAAATCTACAGAATAAAGACTATAAAGAAAGAATATTTAGAGCTGCAAAAGAAAAAGGCCAAGTAACACATAAAGAAAGACCATCAGAATTATACCTGACTTCTCAATGGAAACCATGAAAGCCAGAAAGTCATAGACAGATATGTGGCAGACACTAAGAGACTACAGATGCAGGCCCAGATTACTGTACCCAGCAAAGCTTTCAATCACCATCAAAGGAGAATACAAGATATTACATGACAAAACCAGATTTAAATAACACCTATCCACAAATCCAGTCCTACAAAAAGTACCTTAAAAAACTTCTATACACAGAATCAAACTGCACCCACAAAAATGCAGGCAACAGTTAAACCCCACCAGCAAACCCCAAAGAAAGAAACACACAAAACAACCACTGAAAAAAATAACAAGAATTGTTGTAGGAGGTCCTTCTGTATTTCTGTTGCTTTCATTGGTTAAATAAAGAGACAGCCTTGGCCTTACATGGGCAAAGTAGACAGAACAGAATTCTGGGAAGAAGGACAGACAGGCAGCCACCATGTTCCTCCTGCCCGAGAAGGACACTGGTTAGGAATCTTTCCCAGTAAGCCATGACCTCGTGGTGACGCACAGATTAATAGAAATGGGTTAGATCAAGAGTGAGAGTTGGCCAAGAAGAGGCTAGATATAATGGCCCAGGCAGTGTTTAAATAAATACAGTTTTTGTGTAATTATTCCGGGAGTTAAGCTAGCCTGGTGCTGGGAACGCAGCCTGTGCCTCATACTACAAAGAATTAACAATTACTGGTCATTAATACCTCTTAGTATCAATGGACTCAATTCACCTATGAAAAGACACAGGCTAAAAGAATGGATAATAAAGCAAGATCCATCTTTCTGCTGTATACATAAAACACTTCCCAACCTCAAAAACAGACATTAACTCTGAGTCTAAACCTATGTAATCTAAAGACTGAAATAGGAGTGAAGAAACAACAAGAAAAAAGCAAGATATACAAAAAAATGTGGTAGAGCTTTGTTTAAATAATTTCATGGTGCCAGGTTTATCCAAATCATTTTCCATAAACTTTGAATTGTGTCAGACTATAATCCTTGTGAGATGCAGACTTGCCAGAGGACAGAATAGATTCAGATGTGCTCTGTTTCTTCAATGACAGCAAAGGAGAGGTTCTGGAAACTGCTAGAAACAGCTTGATTAAAGCTTCTGCCAAAATTCTACCTTCAGCTATTTCACAAGGGCAAGATTAAAACAACAAGGGATAAATGTCAGAAATGACCTGGAGTTCTGTGACATCAGAACTAACTTAAGCTACGGCAAAAAAGATTGGTCTGTGGTATGACTTTATGTGGTTTAAAGTTATCCCTCCAGCCCACACAGAGCCAAAACTGGGCTTCACCTCACTTCTTGGAATAGAGCTGGTTTAGGAACATAGAGTATGGAAGAGATGTAATGTGCCAGGCTCATAGCTGTTTCATCTTGCATATATGGTTTTCCAACTGTCTTCTCCAGAGGTACATCTCCTACTAAAGAAATCAGAAGCTCTCTTTTCATTACTACATGGAAACATTCAAGACCAATAGTAGCCTGATTGCTGATCAAATGATAGATTACTTGTGTGTTTTCTCTTGTCTACATGGCCAGCAAGATGTAACTTAAGATCAGTTAAAATAATTCATAAACAATGTTATGGGGGGGTTGTTGCATTGCCATTCTGCTTAGACACTGAAGACCCTGGGAAATCTTTGTTTTCTGTACATTGCTGGTGATAGAATTCCCAAAAATGTCTTCAAATCTCTTCATTTCTGTGTTATCATGTTGTACTGTTCCCATTTTTTTCTGAAATGAACAAACCAAGATAATGACTCTAGTTAACTTTCAAGATTCTGGTACTCTCTTTAGTCCATAAAGAAAGTAATTTTTCTCCCACAATGTTTTTTGTCCAATAAATAGATGTAGAACAGGAATAGTCTTATAAATACCATGTTCTTATTTGAAGCTAAATTAGAGACATTCAATTATGGGATGGGTCTTACTAGGGTAGAAGTTTTAAAAAAAAAAAAGATAAAGTAAAGATGCTTCCTGGAAACACCATGAAGAATGAAAAATTTTCTAGTGATTACATTTTATAGTTGAAATCAGGATAGAAAGTCTATGAGATTTATGACCTCATACATCTATGGCCTATGACACAGGCAAATGAACTCAGGAATGGGATTATTTTCTAACCTTCCCTGCATATGTATCACTTCTTTTATTTTCCTGAATATGCATCCTCAAACTTAAACCTTCCTTGTAAAAAGACATTCCAAAGTCTTATTAGCTATCATAAGGGTCCAGCCATAAGCTGGCTCCCTACAATTGTGATTTGTTCTACATTTACAATGTAAAGTAATTATAGTCAGTGTTTTTATTTTGTGAAGGGAAGGTCAGATTGACTAAAACTCCTGCTTCTTTTGGGAAGACTTTGTCAAAATTATTTATCTTTTTCTGTTCTTTATAAAGAAGCTGTAGCTCAGCTTATATTGGTCACCTTCTTATTTAAACCCAAGAGCATATTTGCCATAAAAAAACAATGATAAGACCTTTCAACCTTATTTTTTCCTCATTTATGGAAAACGAAATGCCTTTTCGCTACAGTGAATTGATTTCTCGTGTGGCAAGGAGATTTACTTTTTCTCTGAACATTGGGATCCTGGAACTTGGCTGAAACTTGCATTCTTATTTTTTAGGGAAATTCTCTGAAAGGTAAAAGTATGTGAACTGAATGAATTGTTTACTTAGCATAATCATGTCACATTCTTGCTCAAACTTCATTAGAGGCCATATGCTCTTCCCTTGTCAAATCAATGAGCCCAGGGAAGTCAGTTCTAATGCTTCTAAAACCATGAATCTGCATCTAGTGTGGTACAGTAAACAGAAAAGTTCAAGAGTGGTGTTAGCTTTATTCAAAGGCTGACTTTGTTTTAGTTCCATAAAAGAACTGTTTGAAAACCTCTCCAGACTGAGTATATGGGACTCAAGATTGATACAAAAGTATGATGATTGGTTGAGGAAATAGCTATGGAAGCATGAGGGTCTGGGTTCATGTCACCAGCACCCACATAAATGTTGAGCATGGCAACACGCACTGTGTGGGGCCAAGAGAGAATATTACTGGGCATTGTTGGCTTCCAGATTAGTTCCAGGGGAAAAGGTGGAGGGTAATAGAAAAGGACATGAAATATCTTCCTCTGATCTCCGCACACGCTTTTGGTCTTGTATACTAGAAACATGTACATGTGTGGGTGCGCGCAGGCATGCGCACGCACGTGCGCGCGCGCACACACACACACACACACACACACACACACAAACACATATACACTGAGAAAATATAAGAATCTACATTTTGAATTAGGAAGATGGTACCAACTTAAGGAGATCCATATTCCTTCCAACACACTATTTACACAGGTGGTTCATAGAGGTTATACATATAAATTGCTGATGGTGCATAGCTGATAAATACTGAAGTTAGAATTTATTTGTAAATAGTAATAATTCCAAATGTAAATATTTACCTTATACTATATCACCTCTCACTGATTAAAAGTAATTGAAAGTTACGGAAACAATTTCATACAAAGAAATTTACAAAAATAATTAATTGAAGCTTAATTTTACATTTTTTTCTAGCTCTTGATCTTCTGGTGAGAAATTGGGTTTCTTATGAACAAAAATGAGTTTTTAAAGACAAAGTACTTTCAATCATGTAGATGATCAGAATTTTTGGTTTTAAATTTTTATGCATTTTGCATAGCAACCACTGTTCTCCCTCCCTCCCCTCCTCATACTCCTCCCTCACTTCCCCCACACCCCTTGACCCATCCTCTCCTCAGAAAGCATAAGACTTCCCATGGGTATCAACAACGTCTGGCATATCCATCAAGTCGAGGCAGGGCCAAAACCCTCCATACTGCCTCACGGCTGAGCAAGGCATCCAAATTTTTAACTTATTTTGATAAAAAAAAAGAAAATAACATGTTGTAGCCTCCTGAAATGTAGCATGAGTGAAATGAACAAAGGAAGACCATGATCTCTTCATTGCTTTTCCCCATTTGTTGGAAGCAATTTATTTTTGTATCTTACTTACAGTAAAAGAATATTCATCTCATGTTGCTGATATAGCTAATAAAACATGGGAGCTGGAATGCTCTGCCTTTCTGCAAGAGCCTGGAAGATGGTCTGTCCTATTGTCTACCTCCTGTGCAACTCACATGCCTGCTTTCTATGCTCAAGGCTAAAGAGTTCAAGGGATCCTAGGTTAACAGGTGGCATGAGAAAAGAGTGATGGTTTTGACTAAGCCACAAGCATTGGTGGCATCATTTATTACCAAAATTTACTTTGCTAAGTTGAATATATGAAAAGTGGTATCCAAAAATAAGTGATAGTATCCTTCTATCACTTGATAAGTGTGGCTTTCATTATGCTACATAATCAGTGGAAAGGGAACTATTAAAGAATGATAGAAAGATGCTGAAATATGCTTGCAGTTGCAAAATGGTTGACAAACCTATCATCTGAAATATTCTAGGAAGCATATAAATTGGGGGTGGGTAAGTGGTTCGGCAGCTAAGAGCAGTTGCTACCCTGGCAGAGAACTCAAGGCAGGTTCCCAGAACTCACAGGGAACAAGTGTCTCCCAACTCTAACTATAATTCTAAAGACTGGACATCATGATCTGGTCTCCTCAGGCACTCACACAAATATCACACACACACACACACACACACACATATAAATGTTTACTTACTTTTGGGTGTATATGTGAGTAGGCCCAAATGTGAAGGTCAGAGGACAATTTATTGGAGTTGGTTCTTTTATTCTCCTCAACTCAGGTTGTAAGGATTGGCAACAATTCCCTGAACCATTTTGTTAAGCCTAAAACTAAATCTTTCCCAATAAAAGTATATAATTTAATTAAAACATAACTTAGTCCAATTGACTAATGAATTTACAATTTATTACAATTTATTTTTATTATGGAAAATAGAGAGTATGAGTAGTATGATTTAACTGAACTTGTGAAATACTGAAAAATGACATGAACTCAGAAACAGTATGTACAGATTACAAACTCCTTCCACCTTCATAAAATAACCAAAAAATTCCAACAGGATGCATAGGGTTGCGAGATACAGTGATGGCCAATGTTTATAGCGATAAACAAAGTAGCTAAGGAGCCCTTGATAAACAGTATCTGATTCAAACTCAATTTTCTTAACAAATCAAAGTCTATTTGAGACTAAAATCTGAAAGACAAAAGGGAAAACCTGAATATGAACCTTCAAATGTGTTTAAAAGAAATTAAGAAATAGATAAAAGTGTATGTTTAGTAAGAAGATTGGTAGACTTAAATTAATAAGAGGAGTGAAAGGAGAAAGAAGAGGAGGGGAGAAGAGGGGGAGGAAGTGAAAAGGAATGGAAGAAGAAAGAGGTGAAGGAGGAGGGGGTGAGGAAAAAATATGACGTAATAGGAACTTTGAGTCACCCACCTTAGAGCTGATATTAAACAGAGGAAACATAAATTGTCCTTAGCAGAACTGCATGGATTGAGAAGCTAAGCTAGAAATAAAAAGCACAGCAATGAATTAACTCACAAACTCATTTTGCATTCCCAACCTTGTCCTGGCAGAAAGCAGTTTGAGAAATCTCCTCAGCTCTCAAGGAACACATATTCAAAATCTCCCTTCAAACAAGACTGAGAAGAAAATAAAAAGAAAACAACATCTCAGAATGACTGATTAGGAGAGTGAATCACATAACTAGGACCCAAGCCTTGTAAGAACGGAATCTTCTCATGCTATGTTCAGATCCATTATCTCAAACTCCTCACTTCAGCCTTTCTCAACTACCAGATTTCACTAGGACTTCCCACTCTCTTCTCCCATAAGAATGTGGGAGCAGAGAAAAATTTAGGACTCAATAAAAATCAAGAAAAAAAGATGATTATCATTATATTTTCTTAAAAATTAAAAAAGAATGTACTACTCTGAATGTTTTCTTTAAATTTTCTAATTAGACATTTATTTTTGATCATTAGATTAATAAATCTTACAAAACCGTAACGACCCAGTTTGTGCTTGCTGTTACATAAGCAGAATGTAGTACTACGTGTGTTGCATATTACAGCTAACTGACAAAAATTTCAGAAATAAATCTGCTTTCTCAGCAAACCGGAATTTAAAAATATTTCAAATAATTTGCTTATGCAGACACTATTTGAGGATAGAACTACAACTGTCTTCCTGGTGTGAAGGTGAGCAAGGTGCTAACACTGACTTGTAGCCTCTTTTCTTTATATTCATTTTAATCCACAAAGCTCTATGCTCTTAGTGTAGGTGTTCAGTATGTGTGCGAATCTGTGCAATGGTGTGTTGCTTGTTTGTTGAGATAATCACACTATGTGACCTAGACTCATAGTCCTCTTGCCTCAGCCTTTCAAGTACTAGGATTACAAAAATGTAACTCACCAGATTTGTACCTGAGTCTCTTAAGTATGACTTTAAATTCTTCCTTGCCTGATAGAAAATATTTCTTCTTACCATTCAAGTGAAATTAGTCATTATGTCCTGCAACTCTCATCTGTTCTATGTTAAATGATCTTTTATTTCTTACCTTCATTGTGTGAAGTTCACCAATACACAGATTAACTGACAGCATTTCACCAGTTCAAAATAAATAAATAAAATTTACCTCCTCCAGGGGTATCTAGAATATGGAATAGACTAAAAAGTCCATTCTCAAGTGGTTCCAAGAGTTCCTTTGGTTATTTATCTGGGCTTATCCAAAGGTGAAGCCAGTCAGATTAAACATGCTAAACTGAACAACAAAAAACAAATAACCTTACTTTCAATAGCAAATTTCAATGAACACCAGATTACTCTCCTTTTTCTCTATTGAGTTTCTCAAAAAGTTCTATATGAGACAGAAAGATATATGGGTATTGTCTGCATCGGTGATACTCCCAAACTGAGTTGAATTGTGATATGTCTGTATCACAGGTCTTTATTGCCCCAGAAATGAAAATGAAATCTCAAGGGAATAAAAGCTTGGAAAACCGCACACTGTTAGTAAATTAGGTCTTTTAAAAAAAATAAAGGAACATCCTGGCAAGCTCAGATAAATCAATATGACTCTCAGAAACAACATGGCAAGGTAAGAGCACTTTCAGAGTGGGATTTTGGTTCCCTTTCTTTCTTAGCACTTTGACTCATGTGGTGAAGATGATGTCTCCAGCTTGGTTTTTTTTTTTTTTCTTTCTTTCTTGTTATTCAAGTTAGGGAGCCTGGCTGACTTAACACAGCAGAATTTTAATTATAAAGCAAGATAGTTGCTGTGTGGAATGCCAACTCACTCTTACTGAACTGACTGGGGTCAAGACATATGTCTAGACTCCTACATCTCTCTGCTTTTAAAGATGAGAGACTGCCCAGATGCCCTAACAGCAGGCCTTTCTTCCAATACAAGGTAATTAAGCATTACAGGCAAATGCACAGACTCTAGTTCTTAGAAAAGTAATCCTATCAACAGCCACAGGAAGAAAAATAAACACAGCCATAAGCAGATACACCCAAACAAGTGGCTATGCCTCTGATAAGGTTTTCAAATATCTTTTCTTCTTTCCACTATCTCATTCAAGTATGTGATTAGTTTCTCTACTCTACCTTTGTACAAAGGAATGAAGATTTAGGAAAAATGTAGTGTTCACACTACTATGTGTACCTGTATGAGGACAATGGGCCCCAAGAGGCTAAATAGCCATTCTGGGATAGGATGGATTGAGCTTCTCCTTTGCTTGGGACAAATTAGTTTCACAGTAAAAGTTCTATGTCACAAGAAACTTTGCTCAGTCCAGAGTAAATAGAATCACTAATTACTAGTTAACCCAAATTCACTGTAAGGAGATAAATGATTGATTTAATTTTTTCAACACAATAAGCCTAAAACCATAAACATTTTCATAGATAAGTACTTAATAATTTTTGTTTCTGCACATTTTGGGTTTTATTAATATTTTTGTTAGTCTATATTTTTTCCTTTCTAACCATTATAGAGTATTTTGAAAAGATCATGAGATATATTCAATACAGTCGTAGATTAATATCTCAAAACAGCATTCTGTCTGTCCACTCTACTGTATAAAGTTTCTACCTTTCATCAGTTGGTCTTTGTTCCTGTAATAAGACTCTCTGACCAAAAGGAACTTTGAAAGTGAAAGGTTTATCTGGTTTATAGATCACACTACATCATTAAGGAAAGTCAAGAACCTTGGGGAAGAAATGGAGAAATGTTTCCTGGTTCACTTTCAGGTTAACCTAAGGTTCATGCTTAGCTACCTTTAAAACATAACCCAGGTCCTCTTGACTAAGAATGGGACCACTCTTAGTTGGCTGGATGTTCCTGAAACAATTGATAATCAAGACAATTCCCCATAGACATGTACACAGGCCAAACTAATCTAACCAAAAACCTCAAATGAAGCTTTCCTTTCACATGGCTCTAAGCTGTGACAAGCTGACAACTAAATCTAATTAGAACACATCTCAACAATAATGACCATAAAAAGTAACATAGTAGGAAGGGCATAAGCTAAACCACAGTTTTTTAAATCGATTCTTAACTGAACCCAAGAGGAAAAGCATAAAGTAGGTAGTCTATAGCATTTGCCTAAATCTGTAGAAATCTTGAAAATCTTCCTGGAATAATACATCTGGTCAGTTCCTGGGCAGCTCCTAACATTAAAATGTCTACTTGAAGTGAGACAGTATAGTTAAGGGTTATAATTTTACAGTTTTATTCCTTAAGATATATGATCAGAAACTCAGAACTGTGGAAGAAGGCTTTGTCAGGTTCAGAAACAGTAGCAAAAATAAGTTTGTGGATACATAGACAACAGAAGTGAATCTAGCAATGCTTACCAGATCCACAGCCTTCATTATTTAAAGTGGAATATTAAAGCAAGAATGATAACTTGAGCAGTGTAGACAAATCCTTGAACCCACAGAACTCTATCTTCTAAGCATAAAATCTCACCATGTAAGTGATTGAAGTTTTTTATATGATGGGTATCTTATTACATCTATGAATACAGGAAGGAAGCTTTAATTCATGACTCCATCAGCAATTAAATGACCTGATTTGAATAACTTAAAACAATAAAAGAAATGAGAATTGCTATATATGCACATAAATGTATGTTCATGATGTGTTACACATGATGAATATTATATATATACATTTGTGTGAGTGGTCACTGTGAGAAAATATCCGATGTAATGAACATACTTGAGGTGGGTATTTTAGCTCAGGAACACATAGTCATTGGCTTTATTGACTGTGGGACAAGGACCAGGCAGAGCAGGAACATCAGTCAATTGTGAGCCCATGATCAGGCAGACAGCAGAAACATTCATCAGAAGCACCTCACCTGGTACTAGACAAGACACAGAGATAGGGGAATGGATGGAAACTAAGTATAGTACATCATCAGTTGTTGCAGGGAACCACTTGTTTGTCTGGGCCACACAGCTAGCTTTGCCCCAAATAACCACACAGAAACTGTATAAATTAAATCACTGCTTGGCCCATTAGCTCTAGTTTCTTATTAGCAAATTCTTACATCTTAATTTAAACCATTTCTACTAATTTGTATATTGCCATGTGACAGTGGTTTACGAGGTAAAATTCTCAGCATCTTTCTCCAGTGGATCCATGGAGTTTCTCTGACTCTGCCTCCTTTCTCTCAGCATGTGATTTAGTTTTCTCTGCCTACCTAATTTCTGCCCTGTCAACAGGCCAAGGCAGTTTCTTTATTCATTAACCAATGAAAGCAACACATAGACAGAATGACCTCCTACACCAATTCCCCTTTTCTGTTTAAATAAAAAGAAAGGCTTTAACATAGTAAAATTACATACAACAGGTATCTAGCAAGAATTAGTTACAATATTTCTGTTTATCTTTTATCATAACTTAGGAAAACTATAACTATAACTATAAATTCTTCAACTGCACCAAAGACTCCAAAAGAATATAATATTACCTAAGTAAACAGGAGTGCATTGTAAGCAACTTCCAAAACTCAGGAATTGACAGAGACATCTTGCTGCCTGAACCCAAAGTTCTTCTGCACAGTTGGGACATCCATATTCAGCCTACAGGCCCATAGTATCCAGCAGACTTTTCCACGAAGCAGGAAATTCCAAAGACAATTCTGCCTAAATTGGCAGTTTATCAGTCATTTTCTTCTGTATCCTGCAGAATGTCTGGCAGACTCTTTCATGAAGCAGAAACCCCAAAGGATTGTCTCACCTTTAGACAAGTTCAGCAGTCATTTCTCATTGGGACCTGCATGTCCAGTTCACATAGCATATGATCAAGCAGTCCAGGCAATAGCAGTTTGGTGCTCAAATGGCTAACCAACTCAATAAGGAGCCTAGTCAATGCCCATCCTTCTCCTGAAGTAGCTTGGTGCTACTAGGAGCAGTTGTGTCTCATTGTCATGAAAAGTCCTAAGTTCTCAAAACATTCAAATGCCATATTCTGAAGTTCTCTGAAAAATTTAAAGAATACCTATCTAACTGAAATATATCTCTATATGTCTAGAAGATCTAACTAACATGACTATAAGCTTTACTATTATAAAGGATTATCTATTAACCTATATTTCTTAGTTATACATTACATTTTTAAGTGAACTACACAATCACAATACCTTAATCAAGAGCAGAAATAGATGCATAACAAAATTGACCTTAAATTTATATCAATAAACCAATGCAAATCTCTATAGCATATCCTCCTTTAAGTGTAAACAAACAATTACAGTCAATATTTGTGAATATGGGTGTAGATTTTTCCATACTACTTCCTGCAGTTTGAGGATGCTGTTAATCAGGTCTTTTATGGTGTATCCTGTGTGCTAGGTTCATCCCAGTCAGCAGTGGGGCAAAGTAATTTTTGAGGGATGGTCAAGGTCACTTTTCAGAGGTCGTTTTCCATGGAACCATACTGGTCTATGAGCAATCCATAGGGTCTCAATTTCTGTGGAAAGAAGAGAAGAACTTTTCCAAAGCAACATATCCTTATATCTACATTTGAAAGTCATGATACCTTTATAATATATATGCTGGTTTAGCTTAGCAGCCCATACAATGAAATGTCTCTCTGTGCTTAGCTCATTCACAGTCAAAAAATTTAAAGATAACACAATAATATACATAATCCAGATTCTCTTTGAATTTCCCACTTTTAGGTGGCTTATTTTACTTTACTCCTTTTAGTCTATGACTGTCTGTACTCTGTCACTTTAAAGACTTTTAAAATAACTCTCTATACTCTTTTTCTTGTCTCTTCCAAGTCTATGTACATTCCAAGTCCAACACTGTGACACATTTAGAGTTCTTTTCCATCTGAATTGGTCTTTATTGTGTATCTGTAATTATTTTTTGATCAAGTGTTTCTTAAACTGCTAAGCAGCTTGGTTTCAGTGGCCCTGGGTGCTGGTTCTGCCTCTCTCAGGCTTTAAATATGGTGGAGACAGTTCACCTCAGCTCTTGGATTTCTAGGTGGGAGCCGTACTCACCACCTAAACTCTGGATAGCACCATGCAGCATATGAACCATTTTTTTCTGAGTAAAAGCTAAATCTGGCATGCAGAACACTGCATGGCCTGGAAATATCTCTGTGTATGGTGGCAGGAATCTGCCATACTTTCTTGCTTGTGCATGCCTAGCAGTCCTGATCCTGTGACATGCCCAGGTGGGGACTGCTGAGCCATGGGCATGGTCTCAGCTACTTTCTTCTGAATCCCTAGTTTTCACACAAGCACCCGGGCCCACTAATGCCATTGAAATGCTCCATAGCCAGAGTATGGGCATGGCAGCATGGCCCAGGAAGCTGCATTTTAAAACTGCGCAGCTTTTTTACTGCTATGGCTAAATCAGGAAAATCTCTTCCAAAGGAGCTGTGGCACGCCTCCAGCAAACAGTAATAAGCTGTGTTAAACTCTGTAATTTTGTGTCCAGAATTCCTTTTCAAAATGTCTCATGTTTCAAGTGGGTTTAGCTGCCCCCACATTGGGCGCCAATTGTTGCAGGGAACCACTTGTTTGTCACAGCCACACAGCTAGCTTAGCCCCAAATAACCACACAGAAATCATATTAATTAAATCACTGCTTGGTCCATTAGTTCTAACTTCTGATTGGCTAACTCTTACATCTTAATTTAGCTCATTTCTATTAATTTGTATATCACCATATGGCAGTGGCTTACTGAGTAAAATTCCCAGTGTCTGTTTCTGGCAATTACATGGAGTCTCTCTGACTCTGCCTTCTTTCTCCTAGCATGCTATTTAGTTTTCCCCACCTACCTAATTTTTGCCCTATCAGCAGGCCAAGGCAGTTTCTTTATTCATTAACCAATGAAAAAAAAAAACACATAGAAAGAAGGACCTCCTACACCAATCAGTGACCTATTTCTTCATAAAGGTCCCACATGTTAAAGTTTCTACCATCTCCCAAAACAAAATAGTAAATGGGCAGGGACTAATTATTCCCGAGCATTAGCCTATGAGGAAATTTCATAATCAAATCATGATATTATGACACAATTCATTTAGGCTAAACTATATGTCACAAAGTTTGAGTGTTAAGTGGAATCCAAATGTCAGTATGTTCCCACTGTCTTGATAGAAAAAAATTAAAGGAAGTCACTGTAGGGAGGAATAGCTTTCTTTCATCTGAGTGGTTGACATCCTCTTTCTGATTCTCTTCATGATTTCACCTTCACTCTGCTTTTCTGCTTAGGAAGCACATTGTTATGTTACCCATAAAATTTGTCTCAATGTCTTGGGTTTAATGATTCTGGTCATTCTGTAGAGGAGAGGGATTTTTTGTTATAGTATTCAGAAGGAACTCACTTTTTGATTAATATTCAAATAAAAAAATTATTTTCCCCCACCTTTCAATGTCAGGGAAAACTTTGTAAGTTCTATGGAACTGACAGGATAAAGCACCATTGTGGCTCAAACAATTCCAGTTGGGTTTCTTTATAATGATTTCTCATGCCACACCATCTGTGACTATAAAGAATGTATAACCATGCACTCTTCCCTAGACCATAACATATATGTGTGTTATATGAATATATGTATATACTTATGTATGCATATGTGTATTTGTATATGCATATAAACTTAAATATGGACACTGCACTATCTTTTTATGCTAGTCATTTTAATTATGTAACAGCATAGTTATTCTAATTTTCATTCACTTTGTAGGTAAATGTCTTGCCTTTTTCTGAGCAATAAAAAATATGAACATACTATATAATAAAAGTCTTCTCTTTTATTGCTTATAGCACTTGGATATCATTTTTATCTACATTACTACATTATATCACACAAAAATAATGAAATTGACTTTGAAACCTTTAGGCAATTTAAAAATTACTTATTCTACTTTCATTTTATGTGTATGGGTGTTTGACCTCCATGTAATTTGTGCACCATCACCACATGTGTGCAATACTCATTGAGGTTAGAAGCAGGTGTCCTATCTCCTATAACTAGAATTATAGGTAGTCACAAGCCACCACACGAGTTTCAGGTATTGAACAAGAAGACTTTGGAAGAGCAGTCAATGAGCCTTAACCTAATACATCTTTCCAGTCGCTTTTTAAAATTTATATTAAGGATAATGTTGAGGACAGATTCAATGCAATGCCCAACAAAATTCTTCAAAGACCTTGAAAGAACAGTACTCAATTTCATAAGGAAAAGCAAAAAACCCAGGATAGCCAAAACAATCCTGTACAATAAAAGAACTTCTGGAGGCATCACAATCCCTGACTTCAAACTATACTACAGAGCTACAGTACTGAAGACAGCCTGGTATTGACAGACAGGAGGACCAATGGAACTGAATAGATGATCTGGATATCAATCCATACATCTTCGAACACCTGATCTTTGATAAAGAAGCAAAAAATACCAAATGGAAAAAAAAGAAAGCATATTTAACAAGTGGTGCTGGCATAACTGGATATCAACATGTAGAAGAATGAAAATAGAGCCATATCTATCACCATGCACAAAACTCAAGTCCAAATAAATGAAAAACCTCAACATAAAGCCAACCACACTGAACCTTATAGAAGGAAAAGTAGGAAGTACACTTGAACTCATTGGCAAAGGGAACCACTTCCTAAATATAACACCAGCAGCACAGACACTGAGAGAAACAATTAATTAATGGGACCTCCTGAAACTGAAAAGCTTCTGTAAAGCAAAAGACACAGTCAACAAGACAAAATGACAGTCTACAGAATGGGAAAATATCTTCACTAACCTCACATCAGATAGAGGGCTGATCTCCAAAATATACAAAGAACACAAGAAATTGGACACCAAAAAAAAAAAATCACATAATCCAATAAAAAAAATGGATCACAAACCTAAACAGAGAACTTTCAACAGAGGAATCTAAAATGGCGGAAAGACATTTAAGGAAATGTTCAACATCCTTAGTCATCAGAGAAATGCAAATCAAAACAATTCTCAGATTCTATCTTACACCTGTAAGAATGGCCAAGATCAAAAACACTGATGACAACTTATGCTGGAGAGGGTGTGGGGAAAAGGGAACACTTCTGCATTGCTGGTGGGAATGCAAGCTGGTACAGCTCCTTTGGATGTCAGTGTGGCGATTTCTCAGAAAATTAGGAAACAACCTTCCTCAAGACCCAGTAATACCATTTTTGGGTATATATCCAAAGGATGCTCAATTGTGCCACAAGGACATGCATTCAACTATGTTCATAGAAGCATTGTTTGTCATAGCCAGAACCTGGAAACAACCTAAATGCCCCTCATCCTAAGAATGGATAAGGAAATTGTGGTACATTTACACAATGGAGTACTACACAGCAGAAAAAGAAAAAAAAAATTACATCTTGAATTTTGCAAGAAAATGGATGGAGCTAGAAAACATTATTTTGAGTGTGGTAACCCAGACACAGAAAGACAATTATCACCTGTACTCACTCATAGGTGGTTTTTAAACATAAAGCAAAGAAAGCCAGACTACAAACCACAATCCCAGAGAACTTAGACAACAATGCGGACACTAAGAGAGACTTACATAGATCTAATCTACATGGGAAGTAGAAAAAGACAAGATCTCCTAAGTAAATCATGAGCATGGGGACCTTGGGGGGGGATTGAAGGGGGTAGGGGAGAGGCAGAGAGAGGAGCAGAGAAACATGTAGAGTTCAATCAATATCAATACCTTGGACAAAACGTAGATAAAATTGAACTTTCATGAGTTCTTTGGTGATGCCTGAGTGACAATGAAAGTCAGAAAATAATCTCACACTAGTTCAGAATTTCGTATAATAAAGGGTTATGTTTTTAGGAGTAGACTCACAGCTAAAGTGCTAGATCACAGTCCTCTGCACGAATGGGAAACAGGTGCCAAATCTGGCAGGTGGAAGCAAAAGAGCAAGTGTATGCTTTACAGCTAAATTTATAGTATAAGAGACCATGCCCAAGTGAGCTGGTGTCTCAAAGGCTTTTGGCTGAAGGAGCTCTAACAGTACCTCCCCCTTTTCTTTAAATAATAGACTTCCAAACCCAATAGAAAACTATGTATACTAGGAACAGATATCAAGTAAAAAGTTGAATTACAACCAGCATAAACGATATTAAGCAATGAATATATCCTAATGTTTTAATAAACATTCTATCCTAAGTCTTATATTGGAAATGGCTTGGCTTAGATCATAAGAGGACAGTATCTATGACTATCTAATCTTCAACCCCATCAAAAGCCTGAGAAGGGAGATAATATTACTTGATGTGGCAAGAAGTGAAATCAAGCAGCTTCCAAAATGTGCAGTAGATGACAGGGACAACTGGCTGCCTGAGAAATCACACAAAGTGTCATTTGTAATGTTGAAGTAACCAACTTCGGCTAAGGCAAACCATTTTTGGCTAAGACAGACCATTTTCAGAGGCAGGAAAATTTTTAGAAACATCTTACCCCGTCTTGGAAAGGCTTGACAATCTTTTTACTTGTATCCTACCTGTCCAGTAGAGATATTGTACACTTTGTTGAGGCATAGGCAGTTTCTTGCTGTGAGACAATGGTTTTACCCTGTAAATATTTGTTTCTTGTACATGTTTAATGAAACACTGATTGGCCAGTAGCCAGGC
The DNA here is from genome assembly GCA_004026605.1 of Ondatra zibethicus. Classification (NCBI taxonomy): domain Eukaryota; kingdom Metazoa; phylum Chordata; class Mammalia; order Rodentia; family Cricetidae; genus Ondatra; species Ondatra zibethicus. The sequence goes on from PVIU01019407.1 coordinate 31,243, forward strand.
AGGAAGTATAGACAGGGAGTCCAGGAAGGAAATAGAGGAGGGGGAAATGAGAATTCTAGGAAGAGGGAAATTTCAGTCTGCAGTCATGGCCCAGCCATAAAGGGAAAAAGATAGCAAGATGTGACTGCCTTGCCGAAAAAGGTACCAAGCCATGTGGCTAACACAGACAAGAATTATGGGCTGATATAAGTTATAAGAGTTAATAAGAATCCTGTGATACTAGGCCAATCAGTTTATAATTAATGTACACCTCTGTGTGATTTATTTGGGACTTAATGACTGCAGGAAATTGGCAGGACAGAAAACTCACTAAACAGTAAACAAACTCCAATTGGAGTGTCTTTGGTGCTCAACACTCTCTCAGGAATAGATTGGTGCTGCCAAGAGTATTGTGTCTCACTTCAACAGAATCCTAAATTATTTAAATGCCTACGATTTAAATTTAAATTAATATGTCCTACGATCTTTGCAGTGGCTAAAGGTTACCTATCTATGCAGAATACAATCTCCATGTATCTAAAGAACCTAATTAGTCTGACTAAAACTATAACAAACATGAGTGACTATTGACCTATAATATTAATACCTATATAACTTAAAGATTAAGATTCCATATCAGACTATTAAACAGTTTTTAAACAACTGTGTAGTAAAGGATGACAATGACCTCAAAATGTAAACAATGTATAAATATCTTGATCAGAGGTTGAAATATATAATGCAATATGATAAATATATCCTAAGATTGTATCAAATATACAAAATGTTTTAAACAGAGGTAGAAACGTGCATGCAAACAGTCTGACAAAATAACTGCATAGGTATGCAAATATTGTAAACAGAAATAAGAGCATATTCAATATAATAGATATAATTTGAACTTGTATCAATATACAAAAATCTATACCAATGTAATTGTCCATAAATAATAGTTCACAAGTATTCACTCTATTACTTACTATTGTTATTAGTGTGAGTAAGTTCAGACTGATCTACCTATTATCCCATTCAGTTTTGCCTCCTTTTTTCTGAGATTTCTGTGCCTACATATTTTCCAACCCAACCCCCAACCCTATACGAGTAATAATCAACTCCTAAATCATGTCCCTAATCATAAGAACAAACTTTGTTGGGAGAGGGGATGTTGTCTTCTAGAATTGCTTCCAGCTGTCATTGGGGCAATTTTCTTTTTTATAGGATCCTGTAAAAGTAAAATGATGGTTAAGTTTAAAGATTGCTGTTTTGTATAATTGTAACTGGCCTCTGAGTAGTCAATAGGTTTATCTGAAGTTCTTATTTGGAGTTCTGGCCAAAATGTTGTAAGAAAGTACACCATTTCCACAGCTGATACCCAAAAACCAATTTTATAGTAGTGTTATCAAGAGTATAAAGTCACATCAACCAGGTGGAGTCATTGGGCCACATTTTCTTCCTGGAAGCTTCAAAGATTACTACAGGAAAATGTACTGTTCATTGTTGAAAACTTAAACATCATCAATTTATGGTGTAGGAGGTCCTTCTGTTTATGTGTTGATTTCATTGGTTGAATAAAGAAACTGCCTTGGCTTTTTGATAGGGCAGGAACTTAGGTAGGCAGGGAAGACAGAACTGAATGCTGGGAAGAAGGGCAGAGAGAGAGCCACCATGGAGCTGCCAGGTCAGACATGCTGAATCATTTCTGGTAAGCCACGACCTCATGATGACATACAGATTATTAGAAATGGGTTAAATCAAGATGTGAGAGTTAGCCAATAATAGGCTAAAACTAATGGGCCAGGCAGTGTTTAATGAATACAGTTTCTGTGTGATTATTTTGGGAGTAAGCTAGCTGGCCAGGAAAGAACAAAAGAACCCACTCCTCCTGTAACAAATATAGATATATATTCAATGAAAGATATGATATAGACAAAATGGGCATGGAAAAAAATAAAATATTTCCTTAAAATCTATCTTCTTCTGTCCCATATCAGATGGCTCCTGACATGAGACAAAAATGCTGAAATTTTCTTTTAGCAACATGCTTGGATTTAGAGAAGGATAACCATTGTCTAACTCTAAAGCCAGGTCTGATTTTTAAGTAGAGATGTATACATGTCCAGATATTCAAATTTTACCCTGCAGACGATACATCATCATAAATCATATATCTCTTTGCTTCTTGATCCTTTCTGGATAGTTATATTTTTCCTCTTTAGGCATCTAGATGTCCAGGGTCTCTCAAATCTTTGAAGATGAGTATTTTCATACAAAGACAAGAACAGAAACCTGCTCGAACTCTTACATATTTTTCTTACAACCTGTATAATTGTCACCATTGTGGTTGAGCTTTCTTAAGAGGTTTCCCTTTTTAAAACCAAATATTTATTAATTTTGATAGTATCCGCAGCTTTTCTTCTTCTGTGGAAACAAGAGCGAAACCCTTTCCCCAACATAGTATATCTCCTAGTTTCTATTGTGAGTTCAACACATTTTTGAAATGTATCAGCTGATTTAATTCAGAAGTTTATTTCTCTTATCTAAAGTGTCTCTGCTGCTGTTGTTCCTTTCTCATTAACGTTAAGAATATTCAAGGTTAATAAACCATTATGCAATCTATTTCTGGGGGTATTTTCCATCCTGCTCTCTTTGTTTAACTTATCCTTTATAGTTTGATTTGATCTTTCTATAACTGCCTGACCTGTAGGATTATTTAGTATACCTTAATATGCTTTATATTATGATAAGAAAAATAACTGTTTCATTTTCTTAGACATATATGCTGGACCATTATCTGTCTTTATTTGTGCAGGTATATCCATTATGGCCATAACTTCTAATAAATGTGTGATTACTAAATCAGAATTTTCAACACAAGACATTTGCTCATTGAAAACCTGAATAACTGTCAATGGTGTAGTGTACATATTTTAATTTTTCAAATTCTGTAAAGTGGAACACATCCATCTGCCAGATCTCAGTTCTTTGAGTAACCCTTTGGGTTACTCCCTGCAGGTAATGTTATGAGTTTATAGAAAGAACAATTAGGCCATCTCTTTATAATATCCTTAGCTTGTTGCCATGTAATAGAAAATGTTTTCGTTAAACCTTTGCTATTGGAATGATGTTTCTTATGAAATTCTGAGGCCTTCACCACATTTTCAATCAATAATTGGTCAATTTCTGCATTACCTTGAGCTAGAGGATATGGGATCAGATGTGTGTTATATATTGGTGTCAAACCTATTTTTTGTTGTTAGGGTTTATGTCCTGCCCACTTCCCACAATTGTTAAGTCCCAAAGAAATCAGACAGAGGTCTACAATAGTTATAAACTGATTGGCTCATTAGCTCAAGCTTCTTATTAACTCTTATAACTTATGTAGCCCATTATTAGCCCATTATTCTTATCTATGTTAGCCATTTGTCTCAGTACCTTATTCAGCAGGGCAGTCATATCTTGCTTCTTCAAAATTCTCCTCCTAGAATTCTGTTCTCATTGACCTGCCTCTACTTCCTGTATGGTTGTCCTGTGTACACTTCCTGCCTGGCTACTGGCCAATCAGTGTTTATTTAAAATATGATTGACAGAATACAGTCCATGGTCCTACACCACTGCCCCTCTTTTTAAAACAACAAAGAAAAATGTGGCTAGCATAGACAAGAATAATGGGCTAATATGAGTTATAAGAGTTAATAAGAAGCCTGAGCTAATGAGCCAATCAATTTATAGTTAATGTAGATCTCTGTGTGATTTCTTTGGGACTTAATGACTGTGGGAACCAGGCAGGATAGAAACCTTGACAACAAATGTTGCCCAACGTGTGGACAACTGCATCCATATAAAGCCTCACAGAGCTTGGGAAATAATTCTAGACAGAAAAGAATAAAGTTAAGCATGGTTTATTGATAGCAGCATTTTCTCAGGTGGGCTCTGCTTGTTAGAGGCAAGCCTTCTCATTTAAGAGAGGCTTCCTGACTCAGCTTTAGCTGTAAAACCTTGCAGGTCTTTAAAGAGGTCCTGCCATGAAACATTTAAATGGTGTCAATAAAAACCTGACCATATGCTTTTTGGTTTTCAGCTGAAAGGAAAAAAACATGCCATTTTAAAATGCCGGGTTTCTGGGCCATCCTGTCAGCTCAAACTCTGACTCTTTCAGGCATGAGGTTCAGCTACAAAGCATTTGAGTGTGGTTTGTGAGCAGACTGCTGCAGCTTGCTTGGTGGCAGGGACCTTGAAAAGCCATAGAGTTGTGCCAATAAACATGGCAACAGCCAGTACCTCCACCATGAGGCTAGAATCTCAGAAAGCTAAGAAATGGGCATTTAGTTCTGTTTTGTCTGCCTACCTAAGTTCTGCCCTATCAGGCCAAGCAGTTTCTTTATTAATTAACCAATGAAAGAAACACACAAACAGAAGGACCTCCTATACCAGTATAGGCCTTTACTATGTTAGGACTGGACATATTTTGTCCTGGTAGACTCATTGATGGAATCAATGCATTTTTTAAAGTATGTGTATGGGTGTTTTTGCTACATGTATATATGTGTGCTACAGATATGCCTGGTGCCACAGAAGTCCAGAAGAGGGCATTAGATCTCCTTGGATTATAGTTACAAATGGTTGTAAGATACCATGTGGGTACTGGAAATTGAACATGGGTCTTCTGCAAGAACAGCTAGTGCTTTTATCTTCCGAGTCTCCTCTCAAGCCCAATTAATGCATTTTTACAAAGATATTTTGACTTGACTTTTCTTAACCTATGACAAGTTTACTGACATACCCATTTATATACTAATTTACTCTATCATCTACATTATAGTATATCAGATATGTTACTACTTCCTGCTTCATGATACAGAGTTTCTCCATGTTGTCTTTGAAAAAGCAAGCCATAAATCACACACACACACCCAAAAATGAATTCTCCATTATATTGTGGAGACTTGGTAGTGCAGCCTCCCCCATGACATCCTTCCACTGATAATTATAATTGGATGACTTCCTAACTGCACACTGTAAAATGCTACTTGGGTGACACAGATGAGGTATGCTTCAACTTTGAACCCACTGAATGAATCTATGAGAGAACAAATGAAGAAATTTTTAAAACTATGTTCATAGTGCTTTTAGTTATGATGAAACATAGAAAATGGATAATACCAGAGCTCTCAAAAGTGCTGGGGAGGATAGTATTGGGGAAGATCAAATGCA